>JAGFNQ010006040.1:0-25718 GCA_024364735.1 Boesenbergia rotunda
AGTAAAAGTGTGAGTAGTGTTGAATGTTGATACTTTGTTGGAGCTATTGATGCATGTGCCAAGATAGAGCTAGTTTTCCTTTGAATCAAGTTTTTATTGCTCAATTATGTTTAGAAAAGTTGTATTCACATTCCATAATGCTTTAATGATGTTATAGAACCTTGTGGAATGAGTTTGAATGGTTAGAAGTTAAGTTTGGTACAAACTTTAGCATAAAGTTTATATAGATTTTCATAACTTGTTAAATCTCGCAAAAGTTCTAATTTCGAGTTTATGAAGTCGTTTTGATTGACTAAAATGTTTAGGAAACTAGTATAGAGTATGGAAATGGTGTGGTGTCTTTGTATGGCTTGAAACTATATGTTTGGTGGACTTTTGAGACACGGTTTCGAATCTGAATTTCAGATTTTCAGGCGTGCCAGTCGACTGGTTCAGTATCAGTCGACTGGCCTATCGAACAGTAGCTTCTGTTCGATGCATCAGTCGACTGCCAAGAGGCCAGTCGACTGGTGACAGTCGACTGGTTAGATGGCAGTCGACTGGTACCATTGCAGTGAAGTTCTAGAGAAAGGAAGTATGCCATTGTATCATGCATGACTATTAGAGTTAGAATATCATCCCTAGATGAAGTTAAAAGAAAAAAAAAGAAGCTCCGCATTCTTAGTCGTGCATAAGAGTCAAGAAGTAGATAAAGTAGCGGACCGTCTAAGGTAGAGAAGGCGGGTCGCTACATAGGGTTGAGGGGGAGTTTGTTTTAATCTTAACAATCCCTCTTGCCCCTTTTCGGTGTTCGACAAAGGGGGAGAGTATGGATCATGTTAAGTTTAGGATGATCATATTGTAGGGGGAGGATCTGGATTTCCCTATGATTCTAAAGTTGAAAAATATTGATTGAGATCCCTAAACTTAGATCGGGTTGTCAAACAACAAAAAAGGGGAGATTGTTGATGCAGTCTGGCCCTGATTGTTGTTTTGGTGTTGACACCGATTTAAGTTTAGGTGGATGATTATTGATTATGATTAAGTCCTGATCGGGGATCAGGCATGGTATGAAAAATCCTAGTCTGGAGGGCTAGGTGTTGGAAAATCCTAACCTGGAGGGTTAGGTGTTGAAAATCCTAGTCTGGGAGGCTAGGTGCTTGAAAAGTCCTAGCTTGGAGGGCTAGGTGTTGGAAAAGTCCTAATTCGGAAAGGTTGGGTGAAAAGTCCTAGCTTGGAGGGCTAGGTGAAAAGTCCTAACTTGGAGGGTTAGGTGCAAATTCCCATCCTGGAGAATTAGGTGAAAAAGTCCTGGCTTGGAGGGTCAGGTGCCTAGCTTGGAGGGCTAGGTTGGATGAAGTGTTGGTGCAGAAAGCACCATGTCGAACCTTGTTTTGATATTGGCAAAGGATTCAAAGTTAAGTTTATTTGTGATCTAATAAAGTTACTTGAGTGTGCAGAAACAAAGTCCTAGAGAAGGGCTGCTAGGCACCTGGCGAAGGAATGCCAGGATACAAAGCCCTAGCGAAGGACTGCTAGGCAACTAGCGAATGGCTGCTAGTCATCAAGTCCTAGCGAAGGACTGCTAGGCAACTAGTGAAGGGCTGCTAGTCGTCAAGTCCTAGCGAAGGACTGCTAGGCAACTAGCGAAGGGCTGCTAGTCATCAAAGACCTGGCGAAGGGCTGCTGGGCACCTAGCGAAGGAATGCTAGGATACAAAGACCTAGCGAAGGAATGCTAGGCACCGGGCGAAGGACAGCTCGACATCCAAGCCCTGGCAAAGGACCGCCAGGCAAAAGTCCAACCAGAGGAACGGTTGGCATCAGGTAAATTCTCCCGAGAGGAGTAGGTGAGGTCGCGTTCCCCATCGAGGGAACAGTAGGCGTCGGTTCGACCTAGGGATCCATTTTGGAGACCAAAGTCAGAACCAAGACAGCTAAGGCTGTATAAAATAATAATATAATTGCTATTTGGACTAACCCTGGATGCAGGATCGAAGGACTGAGTATCTGCAGCTCAGAGAGCCTCAAAGGAGTGAGGCAGAAGCTGAGCAGGGCGCCCCGGATGATCCGGGCGCCCCCAAGGTCAACCCAAGTCTGCAAGAAGTGAAAACACACCTTAACGCGCCTCGACAGCTACATTCGGGGCGCCCCGGATGCTCCGGGCGCCCCACGTGTCGCGGGCGCCCCCACTGCCAGCTGCTGAAGCGCGCCCTTGCGAAGCCGAGAAGATAAAGCTTTGACTGGTCAACCCGGGCACCCCGGTCAAAGCGGATCCAGAGGATCAGACGCGACCGAGAGCTCTGCGGATTAGAGGCCACGTGGGGGGCGCCCCCGACGTCCCGGGCGCCCCCTGGCCCTATATAAAGGCCCTCGACCAAGGCTTCGGTACAACAATTCTCTCAACGCCTCAAAGCTCTTCTACGCTCGTGCCTTTCTCCGGAAACACTCCAACTCGAGCCGACGACGTCTCGCTGCCCCGAAAAAGTCAATACACTCCGGACGTCGGTAACGAAGAGTGCAATTCTTTATTATTATTTTTGTGCACTTACTTTGTAACCAAATTCTGTAACTATTATTGCGCTTCATATAGAATTGCCCAAAATAAACGGTCAACGACCGTGGGCCTTGGAGTAGGAGTCGACACAGGCTCCGAACCAAGTAAAATCGACTGTGTCTCTGTGTTCTGTTTTTTATTTCCGCTACGCATTCTCTTTTCAATTCCGAAAAATGATTTCCGATATTCACCCCCCCCTCTATCGGTTTTCTCGATCCAACAAGTGGTATCAGAGCGGGGAAGCTCAAATTTAGTGCAACCACCAATTTGAGAGCATTTTCGGATTTTACGAAATAATTTTAATTTTTTTATCTTTTTCGTTGATTGAGGTTGGTGCAACACCACTCAATCTCGCTCGCTTTTTTAATTTTGAATGCTCATTTTCTTCCTATAAGTCAGAATTAATAAAACGATCAATTTCTAAAAAATTTGTCATAATTTTTTTAATTATTATTTTAATATTATTTTTCTCAAAAATCGTGCTACATTAATTTGAGCAAATTTTCTCCTAACATTAAAGTCTTATCTTTTCATCATTAATCAAAATTGATAAAGCCACCATTTTCAAAAATTAGTCAAAACTTTTTCTTAATATTTTATTATTCTGCCTCGAAACTCGTGTAGTTTTTTTGGCTATTTTTCTCTCTCCCGCACTACTAATCCAAGACCAAGTCTTGGTACATCTCTAGTATTTTTTTTGTGTGCAAGACATCATTTTAAATGGCCAACCAAGAATGGAACAGTGCCCGTCCACCACTCTTCTCTGGCGAAAATTTCAACTCCTGGAGAAGTCTAATGGAATCCCACCTGAAGGCCAATCTGGATCTTTGGTTGATAATCCAAACGGGGTTTAAATTCCCCACAGAAGATGGGATAGCACTCGCTTGGGACAAATTGGACGAACCAACTTTGAGGAAGATCGAGACTGATGCCAGGGCAACAGTAATCTTACAATGTGGCCTGACCAAAGAAGAACTGAAGCGGGTCGGATCCTTCAACTGTGCCAAAGAAATGTGGGAAAAGCTAATCAGTCTACACGAAGAGAGCTCCGATGTTGAGATCTTAGAAGCTCAAGAACAAGTTGCTGAGACGGACTCGACTCCTGACGACGAAATCGAACCAGAATTAGATGACGAGTTGACTGAGACAAAAATGGTAACCAATTTCAAATCTTCTTTTAAATTAAGGTTAAATAATCAAGTTGATACTGCAATGGTCGAGGAAGGTATAGTTTTTATTGCAGGGAAAACTCCAAGAGAACCACCAAAGAAGAAGATTCAACCTGTACCTGAGTCCGACTCAGACTCAAAATCTGACGACGAAGGAAGGGATCCTTGGAAACTGGTCTGGTTGGCTCGCGACCGCTACAAAATACCAAAGAAAAAATCAAGAAAAAGAAAGATGGCTGGAATCAAGGGGGAGATTCCCAACCGGGAATCAAAAGGTAAATTTACAGTACTTGAAAATCTATTATTTACCATGAATAATATGATTGAATCTTATAAATTAGTTAAGGCTAGTGGGTTAGAAAATTTAATTCATAATATTGCTGTTTTTGATAATCCAGAATATTATTACGATTATGATGTAACTTAGATCATTTTTTTGCTTTAATTGTATGTTTCTTTTTATTTTCTTTTTATTTTTTTTTTGTGGTTAAAATTTGGATTGATTAGTTTAAGGACAAAATAGCTTCACTGAAATTTGAACAACATAGTATTGGGTGGCGGTGAGATGATAGTACGTTAGGGAAGTCATCTTGGCGGAACTAGCCGAAGCTACCGATCCAAGACCCAAACTAGTTAGACCAGAATTTATCAAAAAGTAATTTTGAAGATGAAATTTCACTAAAAGGCTTTGTCTAGGAAAGGGTTGATGATCCAATAAGGCTACGGCCAAAGAAGGCCTAGTGCCTCGCCAAGACCTGGAAGCCAATTTTTGAAATTCAAATTCAAGTTACTTCTTGTCAAATTCAAATCTAACACAAATTTCAATTGATCTTAAACTCAACTACTTTTTCCAAAATAAAGTTAAAAATTCATTAAAATGGTTTTCAAAGTTAATTCAATTTTTCAAAATTAATCATGACTCTTCAAAGTAAAATCCTTACTTCTATTTAAATTTGTCTCACAAAACCCATAAGGTTAACATGCTTGATCACGTAGAACTGGATGAGACATCTAGGACCTAAAAGTATAATTCACTATCCTTTTAAATAAATAAAAAGGTTTGCAAAAGTTATTCAAAATTTTTCAAATTAATTCAGTTTACTGTACCCTCCTTTTCATCTCTATTTTTTTTAAAAATATTGAATTTCATGTTAAAATAGACCCATTTTAAATAGAATCTTGTTTGGTTTAGTTATTAATTGGTCAAACATAATCAACTGAGTTAAACTTGGTCAACATAGTCAACCCTAGTCAACATAGTCAAATCTGATCAACATTGAAGTTCCTTAAGGAAATTAGATAAAAGTCAGACTGTGTCAAATACAGGGGGAGTTTCTTTTAATACCTTTCAAAAATTTAAATTGTTTTTCAAAAACCTTATGCTCTAAATCTTATTATCATCTCAATAAGGTTTTCAAAAATTGATTCAAAAACCTTGGTATATTACTATCTCTTTAAAGAATTATTATCATTTCAAAATATTTTTCGAAAACTGTGTTATCATTTCAAGTTGTGTTTTCAAAAAGTTATCTCCTTGAAAGTTATCATACTCAGAAGGTTATTTAAAATTATTCTTTTGATTTTAATAAACCCTAAAGACACAGAGGAAGGTCCACTTCATGATCTACAAGGACTCCTAGGATGTGTCAAATTTAGGGGGAGTTTGAGTCAAAAGAAGAATTTCTGAAATATTTTTTTGGTAATTATTTGTTTTGAAATTGTTAGATAAATTCCTTTAATCTGAACTGAACCCTAAAGACTTAGAGGAAGAATACTTGTGGTCAACAAGCTTCCGAGGACTATATCAAATTTAGGGGGAGGTTAAATTAAATGAATTATTGAACATTTCAAAATAATATGTTTTAATACAATAAGTTTTCAAAATTCTTTTGAAAATACAAGTAATTTGCCTTTAAAAATATGGTTTAGTAAATCATTTTTGAAATACCTTTAGAAGTAATATTTGCTTGAATCTTGAGAATTTTCAGGACACTTAGGAAAATGTCCTTGTAGTTAACAAGGGTTCCTAGGATTGTGTCAGACTGGAAAAGAAACCTAGTCAAGTAAAATATTATGTTTTCAAAATGCATAACATTCTTCTCGTAACATTTTGTTTCAAAAGTACTTCTATTTTCAAAAAGGCATACTATCTTTTAAAAGTACTTCTATATAATGTTTTCAAAAGTACTAATACTTCTCAAGGCAATAATGTTCTAAGCACGTGAATCTTCTCAAAGACTTGCCTACAAATATTTTTATGTTTTCAAAACTCATAGGCTCTGATATACAAACTTTTTCCTTAAAACTTACTTCAAAATATATTCCAGGGGAAGAGTTGTAACATTAAGGGGGAGCTTCATGTATTTTCAAAACATCTATTACTTTAAACATCATTTTTTTAATTATGAAATCCATTACTTAAAGTTTTTCTTGAAAACTATGTTTTTAAACTCCTTTACTTAAATTTATTTTGGTAAAACTCAAAACTCCCTATTAGATACCTTGTTCACCCATGATTGTTTTTGATATATGTCAAAGGGGGAGGAAAGGTCAAAGTTAAGAGCTAAGTTAATTATTGTTTTATAAAACAATTATTCAGGGGGAGTATGATTATGAGAAATTTTTTATGTTCAAATTACATTGGTTTTAGACTTTATACTATTCAGAATTGCTATATTTTATTAGTCTTAACCTTCTTTTCTTAACTGTTATATGTTTATACTTAACTTTGAATTGTGTTGCCATAAATCAAAAAGGGGGAGATTGTTGGTGCAGAAAGCACCATGTCGAACCTTGTTTTGATATTGGCAAAGGATTCAAAGTTAAGTTTATTTGTGATCTAATAAAGTTACTTGAGTGTGCAGAAACAAAGTCCTAGCGAAGGGCTGCTAGGCACCTGGCGAAGGAATGCCAGGATACAAAGCCCTAGCGAAGGACTGCTAGGCAACTAGCGAAGGGCTGCTAGTCGTCAAGTCCTAGCGAAGGACTGCTAGGCAACTAGCGAAGGGCTGCTAGTCATCAAAGACCTGACGAAGGGCTGCTGGGCACCTAGCGAAGGAATGCTAGGATACAAAGACCTAGCGAAGGAATGCTAGGCACCGGGTGAAGGACAGCTCGACATCCAAGCCCTGGCAAAGGACCGTCAGGCAAAAGTCCAACCAGAGGAACGGTTGGCATCAGGTAAATTCTCCCGAGAGGAGTAGGTGAGGTCGCGTTCCCCATCGAGGGAACAGTAGGCGTCGGTTCGACCTAGGGATCCATTTTGGAGACCAAAGTCAGAACCAAGACAACTAAGGCTGTATAAAATAATAATATAATTGCTATTTGGACTAACCCTGGATGCAGGATCGAAGGACTGAGTATCTGCAGCTCAGAGAGCCTCAAAGGAGTGAGGCAGAAGCTGAGCAGGGCGCCCCGGATGATCCGGGCGCCCCCAAGGTCAACCCAAGTCTGCAAGAAGTGAAAACACACCTCAACGCGCCTCGACAACTACATTCGGGGCGCCCCGGATGCTCCGGGCACCCCGCCTATCGCGGGCGCCCCGCGTGTCGCGGGCGCCCCCACTGCCAGCTGCCGAAGCGTGCCCTTGCGAAGCCGAGAAGATAAAGCTTTGACCGGTTAACCCGGGCGCCCCGAGCGCTCCGGGCGCCCCGAGCGCTCCGGGCGCCCCGAGCGCTCCGGGCGCCCCGAGCGCTCCGGGCGCCCCGGTCAAAGCGGATCCAGAGGATCAGACGCGACCGAGAGCTCTGCGGATCAGAGGCCACGTGGGGGGGCGCCCCCGATGTCCCGGGCGCCCCCTGGCCCTATATAAAGGGCCCTCGACCAAGGCTTCGGTATAACAATTCTCTCAACGCCTCTAAGCTCTTCTACGATCGTGCCTTGCTCCGGAAACACTCCAACTCGAGCCGACGACGTCCCGCTGCCCCGAAAAAGTCAATAAACTCCGGACGTCGGTAACGAAGAGTGCAATTCTTTATTATTATTTTTGTGCACTTACTTTGTAACCAAATTCTGTAACTATTATTGCGCTTCATATAGAATTGCCCAAAGTTAACGGTCAACGACCATGGGCCTTGGAGTAGGAGTCGACACAGGCTCCGAACCAAGTAAAATCGATTGTGTCTCTGTGTTCTGTTTTTTATTTCCGCTACGCATTCTCTTTTCAATTCCGAAAAACGATTTCCGATATTCACCCCCCCTCTATCGGTTTTCTTGATCCAACATGAAGTTCTAACTCGGAAGGGTTGGGTGAAAAGTCCTAGCTTGGAGGGCTAGGTGAAAAGTCCTAGCTTGGAGGGCTAGGTGAAAAGTCCTAACTTGGAGGGCTAGGTGCAAATTCCCAACTTGGAGAGTTAGATGGAAAATCCTTAGCTTGGAGGGCTAAGGTGGATGGAAACTTAGCTTGGAGGGCTGAGTTTGAGTCCCTGGATCGGTCTGGTGATCGATCAGGGATTTTGGCACGCTGCTCCTTCGTGGATCGGTCGGGTGACCGATCCAGCGATGATTGATCGGTCGGGCGACCGATCAGGGAGCACATAGTGAGGTTGGGAACCTATTGTGTTGCTCCTGATCGATCTGGTGATCTATCAGGGAGTATGTGTTTCACCCACTGACTGGCTCCTGATCGGTTTGGTGACCGATCAGGGAGCGAGCAGTGAGGTTGAGTTCCCTTGCTGAACTGCTTCTGATCGGTCTGCTGACCGATCAGGATCACTGTGCAGATCGTTCTGTTGAACGATCCAGCTTCGCGGGCTCCTCACTAAGATCGATCAGGACGAAGCCTGATCGGTCTGGGGATGACCTGATCGGACTGCTAACCGATTAGGAAGATCCCTGATCGGTCAGTTGACCGATCAGGAGGGATAGCCTGCGAAACTCAGAAATCGCCTCATATAAGGGTGGATCGGTCCGGTGAATGATCCACGACCTGGGATCGGTCTGGTGATCGGTCCAGGAGAATCTCAAAGAAATCGCGATTTCTGATTGAGCGTTGGGGATCGATCAGGATGGAGCCTGATCGGTCTGGAACCAGTCTGATCGGTCTGGTGACCGATCAGGAGGCTCTCTGATCGGTCCGGTGACCGATCACTTTAATTCAAATTGCACTGTCAGAAGCTCTGATCACGTCTGAACACAACCGATTCGCTGCCACTTTCCTCTGATATTTGATATGCTGTTTAATTTGCTGCTCTAATACTCTGAGTAAGTTTCAGGTGACATGGGAGGATTCAAACACTCAAGGAGAAGTCAAAGAGAGCTTTCCTTGGAGCAGGTTTGTCCCTTTCTCCACACAGGTTGCAACGGCTGGATGCAGGACTGAAGCTGCTGACTGAAGCTTGGCTGAGGGACCTCAGGAAGTTCAATTAGGGTTCAGTGTAGCTGGCGCGTTGGCAGTGAGGCAGCTGTAGGCTGCTGGAGATGAGATCATCTATTGCTTAGCGGAGAAACAAAAGGAACGAGAGTTGTAGTGTTCAGTAAGATTTGAGTCTTGTGCTCTGGAGTTCCTGCGTTTTGTTTTAGCTCCACATTAAGCTTGCTGTTCTTGAGTTCTTCAATCATTCTGAGCAAGCTATTGAGAAGCAATCATCATACTTGAGCGCTTGAAGGAGAAAACAAGAGGCTTGGAGTCCGACAGTGGGAAGACACGGAGAAGGGTTCTGCGTGAGATCACCACTGGGTGGAGCTCAGGGAAGCTTGCTGTGTTTTTGTCCTTGCTAAGTGGTTGAGTAAGATCCTTCTTGTTGTTTCTTTGTGCTCATTCTATATCATTGTTTGAAACACACTGTGGGGAGGTTTCTCCACCGAGAAGGAGGTTGCTTCATATCCGGTGATCACCGGGGCTTGATCTGCCGACGATCAAGGGATCGTCCACCTTAAGGGCACGCCAAGGAGTAAGGGCAAGTTATCCCCGAACCTTGTAAAATCTCCTTGTTAGCGATCTTGCTAATCTTGCTAGTTAGGTTTTGGTTTTAGTTTCTGCAAGTTTTGGTTTCCCATGCTTCCGCTGTGCTATTAATAACTTCAAGTGCAGAAATTTGATAACTCTTCTAAGAAGAAGTGATTGACTATATTCACCCCCCTCTCTCTAGCCATCTCGTTCCCAACACCAGGTACGCGAGCTAAGCGACATTTTTCGTATATTCCGTTTGTTTGTGCTTACGCGGCACCGTCGTCTTCTCCGGGCAGCCTCTGGGCAGCCACGGCTCGCGCGGCCTCCCGCGGCCCCTCGCGGCCAAGCGCGGCCGGGGGGGGGGGGGGCAGCGCGACCCGCGCGCCGCCTGCTGCGGCCGACCGGCGCCTGCTGTGCCCGGCCGACTCCTCCTGCGGCCGACAAACCTTGCTGCGGCAGGTGATCAATTAATTAACTGATTAATTGAATAATTAATCAGTTAATTAATTAGTTAAATTATCATTTAATTAATTTAGATAATAATTTTCTTTGTTAAATCATAAATTTTGTAATTAATTGATCAATTGTTTGATTTATTTTAGATTAATTGTTTGATTAATTAGAATAATAAGATGATTAATATTAGATTAATTGATTCATTAATTAGATCTTGTTTGATTAATTTTAGATTTACTGTTTGAAAAATTAGATTAATTTGTTGATTAATTCTTTGATTAATTTGAATAATTGATTTATTATTTATATCATGTTTGATTAATTAGATATATTTTTTAGTATAGCATCAGTATCAAATTTTAATATGGATCATAATATGTGTGGTTTGATTAAATTGTCTTATCTGAATTCAGATACAATATATCCGAACAAGGCATCGATGTATAATAGGTTAGACAATGGATTTATCCGTGACGAATTTTTTGCTGGAGTGGAAGAATTTGTTAACTTTGCAAAGTGTCATCCTGAGTGTTTGAATGGCACGGAGTTGAAGTGTCCATGTAATCAACGCAAATGTAGAAATACAACTTTCCGTGATGAAGATACAGTGAAAACTCATATCGGCAGGTATGGGTTTGTTCCAGATTATTACAACTGGTATTGTCATGGAGAGCCATATGTATATGAATTTGGTGGACCTTCTGTTGCATCATCATCGAACTCAATTGGACCAGAGACATCATATAACCCTGCTGATGCAATGCAATCAATGGTTTACGATGCAATGAATGCTTTTGATCAATCAAATGTAGAACAAGTACCTACTTCTGATATTCAGAAAATGTATGACATGTTAAAAGCTAGTGAAAGAGAATTATGGGAAGGTATTCCTTCTGGTCATTCTCAATTATCTGCTACTGCAAGATTATTGAATATGAAGGCAGAACATCATTTCTCAGAATGATGTTATGATGACATATGTCAACTTATGTCAGAGTTGCTTCCAACTGATAACTGCATGACTGATAGTTTCTACAACACTAAAAAACTAATCAGAGACTTGAGTTTGCTAGTTGAGAAGATATATTGTTGTGTCAATAATTGTATGATCTTTTGGAACTAAGATAGTGAGTTGATGGAATGCAAAATCTGTAATCATCCTCGTTACAAGCATGGTGTTCGCATGGTAAATCAGAAGAAGAAGAAAAATATTCCTTACGAAGTCATGTATTACTTTCCTTTGACTGCTAGACTCCAACGTTTGTATGCATCAGCAGCAACAGCAAGTCATATGATCTGACATCAAAACCATGGACATGATGGAGACACTATGTATCATCCTTGTGATTCCCCTGCATGGAAACATTTAGATTCAACATTTTTTTCCTTTGCTATGGAACCACGTAATGTCAGACTTGGACTTTCTGTAGATGAATTTCAGCCATTTGGAAGTTATGGACAACAATATTCATCGTGACCTGTTATCTTAACATCATACAACTTACCACCATGGATGTGTATGAAAGATAAATTCATGTTTCTTACTGTTTTAATTCCAGATCCTCAAAATCTAAAAGGGCACATAGATGTTTTTTTGCAACCTTTAATAGTTGAGCTGAATTATTTATGGAATATAGGTTCAGAGACGTATGACATTGCTACAAAGTCAAACTTTTTAATGCATGCAGCATTGTTATGGACTATTAGTGATTTTCCTGCTTACTCAATATTATCAGGATGGAGCACAGTTGGAAAGTTAGCATGTCCACATTGTATGAGTCAGTCAGATGCATTTTCTTTGCCCTGCAGTGGCAAGATTTCTTGGTTTGATAATCATCGGAAATTTTTACCTCTTGATCATCCGTTCAGAAGAAATAAGAAACATTTCAAAAGGAATGAAGTAGTTAGGAAGCTACCTCCAGTTGGGATGTCAGGCGAAGAAGTGTTAAATGAAATTGATAGTTATGGATTTCTACCAGTATATCAGGATGGATCAGATGATATCAACAAGTATATTGTTAGAGTAAACAAATGTGGTTGGAGGAAAAGAAGTATTTTTTGGGAGCTTCCATATTGGAAATATTTACTCATTCGTCATAATTTGGATGTGATGCATATTGAGAAAAATTTCTTTGATAACATCATTAATACTGTCTTAAATGTGCATGGGAAAACAAAAGATACAACAAAATCTCGTGAAGAATTAAAACAATTAGTGAGCATGCCTGAGTTGCATCAGAATGAAACAACTGGTAAATATCCGAAGGCTTGTTATACATTGGAAAAAGAAAGTAAGCAAGCATTGTGTTCTTGGTTGCGAAACATAAAATTCCCAGATGGATATGCCTCTAATATGTCTCGTTGTGTGGATACAAATAGATTTAAAATGGTTGGAATGAAGAGTCATGATTGTCATGTGTTCATGCAAAGATTAATTCCAATAGCTTTCCAAGAATTACTTCCTAATAATGTTTGACAACCACTTACAGAATTAAACCTTTTTTTTAAAAATCTGACTTCCAGAGTTGTTACGGTAGCAGATATGTTACGCCTTCAGACAGAGATTCCTTTAATACTATGTAAGCTTGAGCGAATATTTCCACCAAGCTTTTTTGATTCGATGGAGCATTTGCCTATTCATTTACCTAGTGAGGCACAGATTGGTGGTCCTGTACAATATAGATGGATGTATCCTTTTGAAAGGTTTCTTAGAAAATTAAAGAATAATGTGCGTAACAAAGCAATAGTTGAGGGAACAATATGTAATGCATATCTGGTTGAAGAAGCAAGTTCATTTTGCTCCTATTTCTTTGCTGAAAATGTGAAAACCAAACATCAAAAGTGTCCACGCAATCAAGATGACATTCCATCAGTTGACCCAGATATTCTTTCTATTTTTAAGTAACCTGGAAGAGCAATGGGTTCAACTCTATCTAGACGGTTAAATGACAGAGAATATCATGCCGCCAGGACATATATCCTCTTAAACTGTGAAGATGTCAAACCATACCTAAGGTATTTTCTCTTGTTGTTTAGAAATTACTATTCCATAATATAATCAAATTTCTGGTATGATATCAAATGAACTTATATGTCAGGTTATACCAACAACAGTTGTACATTCAGAATCCATCGATAAGTGCAAATAAAGTAGATCAAAAGATAGAAGAAGAATTTGCATTTTGGTTTAAAATATATGTACGCGAGTTAATATGAGTTTTTTTAAACAATTCTTGATGACTTATTAATCTAATTTGATCAACCACCACTATTATAGGTCAATGATGACAGAATTTCAAATGTAGAAGATGAAAGAATTAAAAATCTTGCATTTGGACCTCTTCGTACTGTGACAGTCTACTCGGGTTATTACGTGAATGGATACAGATTTCATGTGAGCCAACGTGATTCAGGGATGCTAACGTATAATTCTTGCATCAGTGTCAAAGGATCAACAAACAATAATGATAATGAATTTGACAATTATGACAAGCTAGAGGAAATTATCGAAGTTGAATACCCAGCGTTACCTTTCAAAAGATGTGTATTATTCAGGTGTTCTTGGTATGATCCAACTCCAAGGACGGGCACAAGGAAACATTGGTTATACAATTTAGTTGAGGTTAATTCAAGCAAAAGATTCAACAAGTTTGAACCTTTCATTTTTGTGGTGCAAGCTGGTCAAGTATTTTATCTGGAGTACCCAACTAAGAGAAGACAACCTAGTGAATGACTTGCTGTATGTCAAATGAAGCCTAGGTCAACAATTGAAATGCCAAATACGATCATTGTCCAAAACTCTGATGCTTATCAAAATGAAGAAGTTATAATCAACTCCGTTGATTCAGAAATACAATCAGCATCTCAATTACTTATAGATGAGAATGTTTCTTACAAGGAAATTGATGATGGTGAAATATCTAGCACTGAGGAGGTCGATGTATCAACGGATTCAAGCGATGAAAACTTGCATGTTAATTTAGTTCCATCAGATTAGGATGAGTTAGATGTATTGAACATTAACTAATCAGAGTTTGTATTAAGATGAGTTGTTAATTTAGATCATTCTGCTTGTATTGAACAGTTTTATACGATGCTTGATTATCCCTTTGCTAGCTTTATTTACATTGTCTTCATTAGTGCATGTTTCCATTTACCTCTAATATGTCTCATTAGTGCATGTTTTACCTATTCTGCTTATCTGCCTAAACTTTGTGTATAATCAGGTACCATGGCTGCACCCCTTGATCAGCAGATTAGACTTACAGTCGTCGGTGACAGGTATACCTAATCTTGTTATATATTTTAGATCAAAATTTGCTAATATATCTAATTATTTTCTACAGTTTTATACCAGATGGCCATCAAGTGTCTTCCTATATTACTAAAAAATTTAAAGAAAGACTGTCCACTTCGACGACATGGGGGCATATAGAAAATGATTTGAAAACATTCTATTACGGGGAGTTTTTGGTAAGTAGTTTAGATGTATATTTAATTTGATGTTATAACTTTTTTGATACTAACCATATTTTTTTTTTACAGAAAAGGTACACCTGGGAGGAGGGTGTAGAGGAGCAATTCAAGAGGACGTGGAATGCCTACTGCTCCAAATTGTACAGGGACATGGTCTACAAATGGAGAAAGAAGGCTGATAGGCCTACAGAGGTCCCTGAGCCGATTTGGGCAGCATGGCGAGCTGTCTGGGATGCCCAGCACTGGCAAGAGAATGCTGCGATTGATCGAGCCAATCGCAATTCAGAGCTTGCTGACCCCAGCACGGGATCCACGAAGCACACTGCTGGATCCCGTTCCATTGTCCAGCATGTCAGTGATTTGGTAAGTAGTTTTTATTTAGGTTATTAAAGGCATTTAGTATGTTTTTTGGATATGTTTAAACATTATATTTTGTGTTTACAAGTTGCTGAGCTAGAAAGACCTCCCACTAGTTGGGAGTTGTTCACCAAGACCCACAAGAAAAAAGATGGGTCTTTTGTCGATCGTCGCTCCCTAGCAATCAATGTAAGTATATTAATTATATTTTATTTGTTTTGACATTTTATATAGACTAATTAAATTTTTATTTCACAGAAAGCAATGACCACTAGAGTTTCTGTGGCACAGGCGTCTCAGCCTGCTGCAGAGGGGGAGGATGCACAGCCTCTTTCCACCGACGATGTGAATCGGATTTATTTTGATGTTGTCGGTGGGAAGAGGAAGACTGCCTGCTACGGCCTGGGCTCTCAGGCAAAGGTTACATATGATCAGATGAGAGCTCCAAGGGTTAGGGGGCGTCCACCATCCTCCTCCTCTACCTCTAGTGAGGTTCGTCATTTGCAGGAGGAAAATGAAGCCCTGCGGACTCAACTCACGTCGATAGAGTCGACGTGTGCCGGGAGGGACGCAGAATGGGCTAAGAGGAGCGCAGAGTGGGCTCAGAGGGATGCAGAGTGGGCTCATAGGGACGCAGCGAGGGATGCTGAGTTGAGAGATTTGCGGGCTCGCCAGGCACACACTGAGGAGGTAATAAGACACATGCAAGCTTTTGCATCGGCCTTGGCGCCGATGACACAGGTGCCAGCCCTTCCCGCCCCTCGTCTATTGTCTCAGGATACACAGATGCCACCCGCTTCGGCCCCTCGTTTTGAGTCTCAAGAGACACAGGATCCTGAGCATACCACAGAGGAGTAGAGATATTATAGTGGTATGATCTATTTTTTTCTCTAATTTTTTTCAGTATCAATGTATTAAGTTATTATATTCATCATGATTCTTTTCTTATTACTTCATTTATGTTTACAGATTCCACATTATCAGAGTTGAATTCAGATTTCTTCTTTTGCTAGAAAGGTATGAATATTGGATATTATTCCTTTATTGTTTCTTATTTGTTATTTTTCATTTACATATTTAATATTATTAGAGTTATCTTCTATTTGTTAATTTTCTTCTATTAGAGTTATCTTCTATTACATAAGCATTATTCATTTGTTATTTCTTATTGGTATCAATTCAGATTTCTTTCTTTATTGGATTGTTTTCTTATTGCTTTATCTTCTATTGTGCAGGAATATTTTTCCTTTCCATTCATTATTCACTCTGATATTCATGTACGTAATGATTCTCTACTAAACTCTGATTTTTGATGTATATAGTTTTTTTTATTTACTTTGACATATGTTTACTTTCTTTTGATATATACATTTGGATATTTACTCTTGTTTGGATTGGATTAACCATTGGAAAGTTTGGATTGTATAAGTTTACTCTTGTTTCAAAGTTTGGATTGTATACGTTTGGAAATTAAACTTTGGATTGAATAGTGGATTCAAATTGAAAGTGTCAATGTATACATTTGGAAATGAATGTTTGGATTGGATTGGAAATGAAAATTTGGATTGTTGTGAATGTTTGGATGTTGAAATATAGATTTTGTTTTATATTTGTTTGGATATTTGTATATGTTATTGATGTATATATGGGAAGTGGAAGAAACAGATTTTGACCGTCAAAATTTTCCAGGTTTAGCGACGGACATTTTTGAAAATCCATCGCAAATAGCGACGGATTATTGACTTTTCTGTCGCTATAACGATCGATTAGCGACAGATTTTGACTGAATCCGTCGCTATTACGATATATTAGCGACGGACTTTGATCATTTCCGTCGCTACACCGATTGATTTGCGACGGATCTTTGACCATCCGTCGCTACTATTTCCTCGGCCACGTCGACCCGTTTTCTCGGTGTTTGCGACGGGGTTATATATCCGTCGCTAAGATAGCGACGGAGAGAAAAAATATCCGTCGCTACTATAGCTATGCGACGGGTTTTCAGCCGACGGCGCCAAATCCGTCGCTAATTCTTCGCTCTTAGTGTTTTGCGACGGAATAGCGACGGATTCCGTCCGTCGCTATTACTTGTTATTTTTGTAGTGTTACTAGGAGGTAGGAGGGAGGAGGGATTTAATAAAGGGATGGAAATATTTTCAAGAAAAATAAATTATTATAAAGAATATTAATATTTAAGTTTTCTCTCAATTTTCTTTAAGTTTCGAATTGACGATATTCTTTGTTCATTTCTTTGAGAAATTTATTCTTGGGTCGAATTGAATGACTAATCTTTCAATTATTTTGTGGGATTTTCTTGATCATGAGAATGCATAAGTTGATAATTCAATTTCGAATGTTTTAAATTATCTAAATAGTTTGTTTTAGATTTTGAATTTTTTTTATAGTTAAAGAAAGAACGAAAGATAGAAAGTCCTACTACATTCTTGAAAGAAAAGGTACTTATCGATCCACCAACATGCTTAGTTTATGAGCTGAAAGAAGCCGAAACACTGAAAAAAGGGAGGGCGAAGAAGAAGAAACTCGATCGATGATACAAATCAAATTCTCATTGATACAGCTCATTTCACACTTCTAGTAAATCTATTTTCGGTTCCTCCATCATTTTTTTCTTTTGCTTCCGCTTCATAAGAACATCATATAGTCTTTTGCGCGCACCGCTGTTCGTAAAGTTGCTTGTTATAGCCTTGCTCGAACAACGGCGATTTGCTGAGCTTCACTTGTTCAAGTGTGGCAGGCAACAACTCCTTAAACCGGAGACGAGGACACTCCCGGACAACTAAACAATTCAAGGAGGTGAGGTCGTTCAACCCCTCAATGCTTACCAATTTCGGAGAATACAAAATCTCCAAGGTCTTGAGGGATGGCAAATTGTTCCCGGACAGACGGATAGAGCTCACCGAGCTCTCGACTGTCAAGTGCTGAAGAGCCGGAAGGCGAGAAGAGAACATCCAATTCCGGTCATTTTCCGACCGGACGTACGAAAATAGGTGTGTGAGGGAATGCAAATCTTTGAGGGTCGATAAACCACCGGAGTCTTTGATGTCCAATTCTTTCACTGAGGAAATGAGGTGCTGAGGAAATTCGGCGAGCTTTGAACAATGGCGGATTTGAAGGTCGTCGATGGCGGGAAAGTCACCGACCTCGACTCCGTCCCACTTCACCCAATTAAGCATGGCACGGATCGACAAAGTCTCCAACTTTGGGAATGCCTTACAACATGTGTTACCATCACCAGCACAAAATTCTCTTCCAATATGTTGCACACTATACAATTCTTCGATATGGACAGTCTTGAGACAAGGTAGCCGGCCTAATGGTGGAAGGAATTTGCATCTCCTGCATCCAGAAAGAAACACTCGCACCAGTTTATCGAATGATGGATCACCCGCCCACCGCGGAAAGCTCAGACCGGGGTAGTAATCGATATGAAGTCTTTCGAGATTGTCATGAGGTCGGAGACACTCGAGCAGCCGCTCTGCCATTTCTTCCCCTTGCTCATGATCCTCTTCACCATCTTTAGAATTGTCATAGTCTTCCTCTTCATCTTCCGAATCTGTCATTCCTTCCCCTTGCTCATGATCCTCTTGACCATCTTTAGAATTGTCATAGTCTTCCTCTTCATCTTCCGAATCTGTCATTTCTTCCCCTTGCTCATGATCCTCTTGACCATCTTTAGAATTGTCATAGTCTTCCTCTTCATCTTCCGAATCGACATGATGATACTCGAGCCCATCAGACCCCCAGCTCAGTGCCAAAGTATCGAGATGAAGTTTTGTGTTCAAAGGGCCTTCCAAGAGTAAACACTCCTCTTTCGATACATATTGTAAACAATCAATGGAGAGAAGTCCCCTAAGTTGCACCAGGCCATTCAATTCCCCAATTCCACAATGCTCGCCGCTGCACCGGCTCACGAAGAAATTCGAGAGTGTTTGCAAGTTGGTAAGATTTCCGATTCCCGGCGGAAGATAAACATGACTAGAATACAGGAAGAGATGTCGAAGATTCACCAAATTCCCTATCCGTCTAGGAACTTGACAGTAGTATGTTTCAGACAAATTCAGAGTCTGTAAATTGTAGAGGTTGCATATGGATTCCGGCAGCCTCTTGACTCCGGTTCCTCGAATCGAAAAACTTCGAAGCAACTTGAGGCCGCCGACGGATTCAGGCAGCTCGGTTATATTGGTGTAGCCCAAATCTAGCACCCGCAAGCATTTCAATTTCTGGAAAAGATCGTCAAGGACCCCTGAGATATTGGCCGGAATCCTCGACTCTCCTCTGATAAAAAGTGTCCTTAGAAGCTCCAATTCCTGAAACTTTCCGATATCTATGGCCCTCTCACTGTCCTTAAGGTTAACCGTCAAGTGCCGAACCTTGTTCTTCGATTTCTTCAAGTCGAACATTGCATCTGTCACGCAGAGGTACTCGTCCTGAGCTACATATCTTGCTAGATCATGAACAAGATCATGCATCACATAACTTGCATCTTCCTCCACCAAGGTACTACCGAAATCTTCGTCGTAAACATCAGTAACATCCACCTCATCATCGGAATCGGAATCGGAAACATAATGATTTAGCATTGATCTCTCAACCAATTCTTCCAACTGTTCATATCCTACCTCCTCAACTTGCTTGCCTCTAGTAGGTTGTAGAAGGCCATGCGACATCCACAACGGGACTATTTGCCGCCGGTGAAGAACGGTGGATTTCGGAAACAAGGACAAGTAGGGGAAGCATCTTTTCAGCTCCATAGGCATGGAATCATAAGTTATCTTCAATTCCGGCAAGATCCCGGCTCGGCCTTTACCCAACTCCCAAATCTCACTTTCTAAGATGTCCATCCACCTCTCCTCATCCTCTTCGTTTCTGAGAGCACCTCCGAGCACCTTAACTGCCAACGGCAACCCCTTGCACTTCTCCGCCACGCACCAACCGATGTTCAAGAGATCTTGGCGCGCACTGAGATCTCGTCCGGCGAAAGCAATTCGCTTGAACAGCGACCAGCAAGCATCGAAAGGCAAGCTGTCCAAGATCAGAGGATCAGTTGTTTGCATAATTCTAGCAACTGAGTCCAGCCTCGTGGTCACTAGGACTTTGCCGAATTTAGCACTCATCAAGGGCTTCTTCAACTGATTCCACACTTGGGGTTCCTCGTTCCAAACATCGTCCAGCACGAGCAAAAACTTCTTCCCCTTCAATCCTCTCTTCAGTTCACGCTGAACCTCTTTGACAGTTTCAGAATCCACTCTTTCTTTGAAGAAGGATCTCGATATCTTTCGCGATAGAGCAGCGACATCAAAGTGTTCGGAAACACTGATCCATCCTCTTAGATCGAAGTAGCTTTTCACACTGAGATCATTGTACACGAGCTGAGCTACTGTGGTTTTGCCAAGACCCCCCATTCCGGTTAAGGCAATCACTGATACTCTGTTTTTCGATGCATCCTCGTCCGATAGAATCCAGTCGAGTAAGATCTTCTTCTCTTCTTCCCGTCCGAGAATACCTGATTCAGTGATTAGAGAGCCCATTTGTCGATTGGAGATCGGCGGGGTTCTTTTCCTCTTGCCACTTTTCTTGATCAACGTGAGGGATTTCCACTCGTCGGCGATCTTCTCGGAGCTTTCGATGATCTGCTTGACTCTGTTGGTCAATTCATCGACAACTGCAGTGTTCGGGTGAGTTCTTACCTCGTGCTGAGCTTCGGCACGCAGCAGCTCGTACTCGTATTCTTCGACGACGTCTTGGGCGGCGTAGGCTGTGTCTTTGAGGTCGCTCAGCCAGAGCTTGACGTGTTCGCTGCTGCTTGAATCGTGATCCTCGGAGATGGAGAGGTTGGCTTGGATTCTCCTCATCGTCTTCTTCAGTTTAGTCATCTCTTGCTCGATGTTGGCGCGCGGAGGGTCTGCTGAGGCCGGAGAAGGAGGCGATTGCAAGGAGCGAAGCTTGTCGACGGCCAAACTGATGATGGACGACAGGAATCCTCCGGCCATGGTTCTTCTTGTTGTTGTTCTTCTTCTTCAACCAAGATGGGAATGCGCCGGCGTCGTTGACTTGGGGAATGCTGCCATTTTGGATTCTCTCGCCTGCGTGCGGTTTCAGCAACGTGGGTGGGTTTGGCTTTCAGTGGATTGAGGAATAAACAGTGTCGGAAATGTTAATGAAAAATAAATGCAAAAAATGGACATTTCGACTAGGGGCGTCAAAAATCAACACGATCCAATGACCCAATCCGAATCGATCCGAAAAAAATTGGGTTCGGGTTGAAATTTTCGGATTCGGGTTGGAGGGTTTCGGGTTGAAAAATTTTCGGGTCGGGTTCGGATTGGATTCGGTTCAGGTCGGATTCAAGTTGATCCGAATTTAATGTTGGGTGGATTTTTTGCGGTTAAATCAAATTTTATTTTGAAAATTAAGATATTTTTATGTATATTAATATCAATATTTTATTATGATCATGATAGAGTATTGAGATAAAAGCTAAGAATTATAGGAAAAATAACGAAAAGAGACGTTTTGAATTGCTTTTTCGAATTATTCGGGTCAGGTTCGGGTTGGTCGGGTTCGGATCGGATTCGGATTGGGAGTTTAAAAAAAAAAATATTTCCAACCCGACCTGAATTCGATCTATCCGAATTGACACCCCTCACGGTTTAGTCTACGTTTCCCAAGCAAAGCTTTTCAGATTTTCGGATGTAATTTTCGACGAATTAATAAACAATTTTTTTCTGCGATTAACTTAAAAATATATATTAGACCGTTGACTGATAATATTTTTTTGATTTATTTTAATATCTAATAATAAATTTCTATGACATTCAATCAAATATCTTCAAAATTAATGGACGTAAATTATATATTTAATGCCAATTATAAAGTAAATTTAATGTTGTGAATATATAGGCGCTAGTCTATAGCAAGAGTGTCCCTGAGATTATAGTGTAGCAGAAAGTAATTAATCGTCATTCCAAGAGTACACCAGCATCCACTTCATGGCAAGTACATTTGAAAGCAAAACTTTCACTTTGACGACTAATGAAACTTTAGGAGGCCAGAGAAAGACCAGCACAGCCTTTTATGCTCAATTCTTTCACAGAAGACATGAGATGCTGAGGAAATTTGGCCAGTTTGGGACATTCATCGAGTTCGGTGTGTTGGAGATGAGGAAAGTCACCAGCATCCACTTCATCCCACACTTCCCAGTTAGGCATACGAACGAATGCCAAGCTTTCTAAAGATGGAAAAGCCTTCACCGTCGGAGAGGAGCAGAATTCACGACCGACGCTCTGCACGCTGTCCATTTCTTGTATACGGAGAATTTTAAGAGAATGCAGTTGACCAAGAGGTGGAAGGAAATTGCATTTCCTGCATCGACACAGCCATAGTTGGACCAGTTTGGAGAAGGATGAAGTGCCTACCCATTTTGCAAAACTTACACCCGGATAATCGTATATTTGAAGTATTTTAAGATTGGTGTGCGGTCGGAGGTACTCAAGCAGCCTCTTTTCTGTGCTAGAATGTTCATTGCCATGATATTCTTCATCTTCGCAGTTGTCATGATCTTCTTCAGCTGTAGTTCTGGCAACAAAGTCAAAATCTTTATCATCATGACCCCAACATAGCCTCATGGTCTCAAGCTGATCTTTTGATTTCAGTGGTTCTGAGTTTGAAACATAGGAAAACTGGTTCACATATCTTAAATTACTAATGGAAAGACAACCTTTGAGTTGTGCCAAAGGATTCAATTCGCCTAACTGACAATGGCCATTTTGACTGCTCACACGGAAGTTGGATAGTGTTTGCAAGTTGGTCAGCTCACCAATGCCATGTGGAAGACAAACACAACTGACATATAGAAGCAGATGGCGCAGACTCGTCAAATTTACAATCTGCCTTGGTAGTTCACTGACATAAGTTTTGGTCAGATTCAGAGTTTCTAAGTTGTATAGGTTGCAAACGGAATCCGGTAGGCTTTTGACATCGGTTCCTACAAGAGAAAGCCATCGTAGTAGCTTGAGGTTATCTATTGAATCTGGTAGCTCTTTTATGTTGCTGTAGCTTAAATCAAGTGCCCGTATGTACTTGAGTTTCTTCAAAAGATCAGCAAGGGATCCACAAATACTAGCTCTACATGATGGGCCTTGTCCTCTGATAAAAAGTGTGCGCAAAGATTTTAGACCATGAAAAGCTTCGAGGTATACAGGCATATCACTCTCTTTAACATTCACTGATAAGTGTCGAATCTTTCGATGTTTGCTTGGGTCGAACACGTTGTCTTCTATTCTAAGGCATTCATCCCGCGCAACATATTGTGCTAGACTGTGAAAAACATCATGCATTGTATAGGTTTCACCAGTTTCTGCATAAATTGAACAATCATCATCTTCAAGAAAAACTGCATCATCAGATGGCTGCAAAATCGACCTTTTGACTAATCCCTTTATGTAGTTGCTGCCTATTTCCTCTGCTTGCTTGTTTCCTCGAAGAAGACCTTTTCTTGAGGCAGGCTGAAGAAAACCTTGTGACATCCATAATAAGACTATTCTTCCTGGCCGTAAAACTGTGTCTTTAGGAAACAATGACAGGTATGGAAAGCATCTTCTTAGGCCTGTTATGTTCATGGAATCACAGCTTATTCGAAGTGCTGGTAAAATCTCATCTTTTCCTTCATCGAATTCCCACATTTCACTTTCTAAGACATCCATCCACGTATATTCATCGTCTTTATTCCTTAAAGCATACCCAAGCACCTTCACAGCCAATGGCAATCCTCTGCATTTATCTACAATCTGCAAACCAATTTCTACAAAAGTATCATGCATGCTTGGATCTCGTCCTTCAAATGCAATTCTCTGGAACAGCGACCAGCATACATCAAAAGGCAAGACATTCAGTTTCAAACCATATCCAGGTGTCTCCATTACTTTAGCAACCGATTCACTCCTAGTAGTTACTATGATTTTACCGACAGTAGCAGAAAGTAAGGGGGTTTTTACTTGCTCCCAAAGAGTAAAATTATCATCCCAAACATCATCTAAGACCAGTAAAAACTTTTTCCCCTGCAGTTTTTGTTGTAGCGTGTGTTGGAGCTCCTCTAGTTCTTCGTAATCAACTTTGTCTGTTAAGAAGGATTCCAGGATCTTTCGTGTTAAACCAACAACATGAAAAGATTCAGCTACATCGACCCATCCTGTTGAATCATAATAGTTTTGTACCCTCTGTTCGTTATATACAAGCTTAGCGAGAGTGGTTTTACCAATTCCCTCCATGCCGATTATTGGAAGCACTGACACTCCATTTCCTGCACTATTAGTATCATCCTCGGGCACCAAAAATTTAACTAAAATCTTCTTTCCTCTTCTCTTCCATAAACATCTGATTCAACCAATAAAGGCCCTGTCTCTGGAGACTTGGCTAAATGTCTACCCTTTCTCTTTCGAACTTTTTTAGCCAATCTTAGAGGGGCTTCCCAATCTTTAGTGATCTCATCAATTCTCTTCCTAATTTTCTTAACTTTATATGCTAATTCATCCAGAACTGAAGTATCAAAGGAAGTGGTGATCGGGTAGTTGATTACTTTATGCTTTCCTTTGTCATTGCTACTTTCTTTTGCCATCTTTAGTTTGGAACGCAGCTCCTCATATCCATACTCCTCCACTATGTCTTGAGCATCATATACTACCTCTTTGAGCTCACTGAACCAAAATTTTTCTGACTCACTTCTTTATATTTCTCCTCTAGCTCTAGATCGACAATTTTAGCTTGGATTCTCATCATGGTTTTTTCCAGCTCCCTCATCTCTTGTTCCAAATTGTTCTCTGCTGAAGATGAGGACGACGATGATTCCAAATTGTGTAGCTTCTCCAATGGCCATCTGATGATGGAAGATAGAATGCCCCATGCTGCCATTCTACTCTTTTTCTCTCTTCCTTTTCTCACTTTCTGTCTGAATTCGAGGCAGTCAATAAACTCAGAGGCCACAGTAGAAGCTTTTCAGTTATTCTTTTTCCGACGAAGGCATGGAGGAGCAGAAGCAAAGCAGACATCGTTGTCATCAAATTCCAGTGATCGCTAAGCTCTACATTATAACTGGTTTATAGAGAATAGGGGAATGCCACCAGAAATGAACATTCAAAAGAGATGCTACATCCTGAAGACAGATAAAACCAGTTCATTTAGAGAAGGAAAAAAAACAATCAAGAGGATAATAAAGAAAGGAAAAAAAAATTAAAGCAAAAATCAACAGCAAAAGATGAATGAGCAAGCGATCGGCATACATTTTTTGCAGGCATTAAATTTGGTCTACCAATTGCTATCGATCCCAACTGAGACAGGGAGAAGAAATACACACTAGAACAATCTTGATGTAGAAAATTAAAAGGACACCTGCTGACGCATGTATGTTTATGTCATTTAACCCTTGGGATCGAACCCTAAACCCTAAAACGACAAAAAAGATCACGAAACCCTGAAATCACAAGGAATTGTTTATCGAGAAAGGATACCTGAATGCATCAAGCTATACTGTTGTACGCACTAAAAAGGCGATTTTTATCCGTGACCTAAATGATATGCCTCTCTTCTGGATCAGGAAATCGGCGATTTTAAGCAAGGGGAGCAGTGGAAGGAAAAGGTGAGATCTGAATGGGGTAGTCCGAAGACATCAATTGAATTTGAAACAAGGAAAAGATAACATGAGTTTTTGGTATCAGATGCTTGGCCGCCAGAGAAGGGGCAAAATATCTCAAATAGTATTACTCGACTACAGAAGAAGATAGTCTTACCTGAAGGAGAGGAGAGGAAAGGGATGGAGGTGC
>JAGFNQ010006041.1:0-100330 GCA_024364735.1 Boesenbergia rotunda
GCACTTAGCTTCGATCTCGAATTCCACTTCTCGGTTGGGAGGTAGTCCAGGTAATTCTTCTGGGAACACTTCTGGATATTCGCAGAACTACCCGTACATCCTCCTGCTTGAGTTCGTCCTTTGCTTCTGATTCCACTATGTGTGCAAGAAAACCAGCACACCCTTGCTCTAGCATCTGGTGGGCTGCCAAGGCTGAGAGAAATTTCTGAGTCTTCCTCCTTGGGGCTCCTTGAAACTCGAATGGTGGTTCTCCTTCTGGGCTGAAACCACCTTCCTTCTACGGCAGTCCACTGAAGCGCTGTACTTACTGAGGAAATCCATGCCCAAATGATGTCGAAGTCCTGCATCGCAAGGACTATCAGATCACATGTAGCTCTCGGTCTGAAATCTTGATTGGCACAGCCCGAGCCGCTGGGTGGATCCATGATTTCCCCTGAAGGGAGAGTTGTCAGGAATCTAGACTCCCAACTCTCTGTAGGCACCTGTAACTTACTAGCAAAAGGTACTGATACGAAAGAATGGGTCGCCCCAGTGTCAAACAGTGTAGTAGCTAAATGCTGAAAAATAACTATTTGACCTGTTACGACCGTGGAGGCGCTGGCAGCTTCTTCCTTCGTGAGGGAAAAGACTCTGGCATTGGTTGGAACTGGTGCTGCTTCCAATCCTCCCTGACTGATCTGAGGTCCCTCCAGCATAGTAGGCATGTAATGTAACTGAGGCTGGCCTCCATACTGAACGGACTGCTGAGGAAGTACCTTGAACTTGTTTGGGCAGTCTTTGGATCTGTGTCCCTCTTGTCCACATGCATAGCATCCAGTTACACCCAAAAGGCATGTCCCTGGATGGTTCCTCCCACACTTAGGACAAGGTGGATACCTAGCTTGCTTATTCTCTGGTTTTCCCTTCTGGCTGCCAGGCCACTGCTTCCTTTTGTGGTTCTTGTTCTTCCAGTTCTGGCTATTTGGCTGAGGCTTCTGGCCTCCTATTGTCTTGTTCTCAATCAGGACTGGCTTCTGCTGTGCTTGCTGTGCCTTGATGCTATTCAGGTAGTGCTCTGAGATTAGGGCACTACTGACCAACTCCTCGCTGGTCTGGGGTCGGTGCATCCCGCTGTTCACGTTGAGTGCTATCTCAGGGTTCAGCATGCGGAGCATCAGTCTGACTCGCTCCTTCTCTGTGCTGACTAGCTCTGGGCAGAGGCGAGCTAGTCTGTTGAACTTTGCAACTGCTTCTCCCACTGGTAGGCTACCCTGTCTGAACTCCATGAAGTCCTCGAAGTGCTTGTTGGTAACCTTCATGTGGAAGAATTCCTCATAGAACTCGTGCTCAAAATCTGCCCAGCTCATCTGGTTGACTATCTTCTTACTCTTGACTCGCTCCCACCACATACGAGCATCTCCAGTTAGGCAGAAGGAGGCACATTTGACCTTCTCGACCTCTGGCCAGTCAAGAAGCTCCATCGTGCTCTCTAAAGTCTTGAACCAAGCCTGGGCATCCCAGGGCTCAGTCGTGCCTGAGAAGTTTTCGGGTTTCAGCCTCTGCCACTGGACGAGGTATGCTTCTTGTCTTCGGTTCACAGCAGGGGTCTCCTGTGGGACTGGTGGAACTTCAGCCACTACTGGAGTTCCCACTCCTGCTGTGGGTGGTGTAGGGGGCACTGGGTGCTGATTCGCCATCAGTGTGGCGATGGTCTTCTGTTGTTCTGTAATCTGAGCTTGCATTTGAGCAATGACTGCCATCAGGTTTGGCTGTTCTGTGCCAGGCTCACTGTTATCTTGAACTGGAGTTCTGTTATTAGCATTAGGAGCTCGGCCTCTTCTTGCCATCTAATAATGCATAAAGGAACAAGAAATCACTACTACATCTCTAGGTATAAACTTGTCTTCTTACTTAGAAATCTAATATCCATTCTAGGGATTAAACATGATTCCGTGATACTAAGGGATTAAACATGCTTCCTTGTTCTATGCACATGTGAGTAAGTACTTAAGCATTTCTCTATACTGCAATTAAATAAAGGAGCAATAGAAAAAACTGAAACTTAAAGCTTTCTTACTTGAAGACGGCAAGGTTGATGCTGATGTGTGTGTGATGCTGGAGAATGGGAACTGCTCTGATACCAACTGTAGCGACCCGCCTTCTTACTGCCTTAGACGGATCGTTACTTTCCTCTACTTCTCAACTCTTATACATGACTAAAAGTAAAATGCGGAAATCTTTTTTTTTCTTTTAAATTCTTCTAACAATTATATTCTAACTTAAGTAGTCATGCATGCTACCATATCACACTTTCCTTCTCAAAACTCGTAGTTGATACTTATTGAAACAAGCCTCACCCAACTCAAACTGCCCGTACCAGTCGACTGGTGACGTAGCAGTCGACTGGTACGCCTGTAATCAGAATTACAGGTTTTCGGCTCTTGCTTCTTAAGTCCACCATTCATTCAGTTTCGAGCCATATCAAACTACGACACCATTTCTATACTCTATGTCAGTTTCCTAAACAATTTAGCCAATCAAACGAATCCATAAACTTGAATTTAGGACTTTTATGGAAGAAAATAAACTAAACAAGTTTATATAAACTTTAACAATAGAGTTTGTACCAATCTTGACTCCTATGCATTCATAACGCCAAATACATGTTCTACAACCTTGCTAATGCATTATGAAATGTGATTGCAACTTTTCTAAACATTTTTAAGCAATAAAAACTTGATTCAAAGGGAAATTGATACTATCTTGGCACAAACACCTTTTTCTCTAACAAAGTATCAATATCTCTAACTACTTACACTTCTACTCATCCAATGCAATCATAAGGATATGTATGCTAAATGAAATGACATGGAATCTTTACTCTAAGAAATTGAGCATGTAAAACTATCCAAAACTCAAATACTCTATAATCTCCATAAGCAAGAACTTGAAATTTGAATAAACTTAAACATTGCAATTCAAATACTAAATTGTCTCGTCTCAAAGATCTCTCCATAATCAGCCACCACACACACTCTACTCAGCACCGCCTCGTCGTCTTCCTTCAAAATTGCTTGCCTTTACCTTTATCTGCAATAAGAGGAAATGCAACTAGTAAGCAAAAAGCTTAGTAAGTACTATCTAGCTCACAAAAACTCGAAATATGCAAACATGCTTCTAGATCAAACTGAACATCATATGAGATACTAATATGCTTGAAAGAAAACTAAGAACATGTATAGCTCAAAACATGCATACTCAAGCAATATTAAATCTCAATTTAATTTTCTTGGCTCAACTTGAAACTCTAGCTATTCTTTAACTTTTGAAAACTTTCCGAAAACTTTCGAAACTTTGCTAAAGCATATACTTGAAAATAATAATCACTTGGATCCACTGAAGACGTAAGTACCATCTCATACGCGTTCCCTAAAAGGTTGGGGTAGCGAGCCACCAATCCTAATAGAGCAGACCTTGGTCTACCAGGGCCAAGACCTTGGAATTGGACACCTGGATTTCTTTAACGACGCCCTTGGACGCCGGGTACTGGTCTTAGAAAAATAAAATAGCTTTTCTTTCTTTTCTTTCTTATCTGTAAATGCCTTGGCATTTTCTGGAGCACCTTGCGTGCTAAAATCCCTAAGTCTTGACTTTTGGGGATTTCTTAAGGCCTTGGCCTTTTCTTTTCTTATCTTTATCTTCTCTTTTCTTTTCTCATAGCTTTTCTTGGTCCCTAATCTCATATAGGGTGCTTATCAAACATATACAAGCATATAAGAACTAAGATTACATGCAAAAACTGAAACAAAAAGGAAATATCTCTTTTAAAAACTTTTAAAGGAAATTCTCGCGGAAAAACCGCCTCTTACTGCAGGTGAGCAGTACTTACATTGATATCTTGGACTTACAACCAAGATTGACGTCTAGAGCTCGGGAGAAACTTGAGATCTCGGAGAATTCTTCACGCCTACGCGTTCCTCTCGTCGCGGGGATCCCGAATATAGGATTATCTCTTGGAGAAGAGTCTTGGCCGGCCCTCTAGAGCTTGGTGTTGGTCGGCGTCGCCCCAAGAGAGGAGAGGAGGTCGACGTGAGGGTTTGGAGAGGAGAGAAATAAAACTTCTCTCTTTAATTAGCTATTTATACTTAAGGGTCGGATCAACCTAACTATACCATAAATACCCTTCTCTCCGCCCCTTGTTGTGCTTGATACCCCTAGCCCGGCTGGTTGTGCGCGCGGCCTGTTTCGTGGTGGTCGCAGGTTCAATCCACCGGCTGCCCTTAAACGTTTTTTTCCTCTTTTTCTTTTTATTTTTCTTTTTCTTTTTCCAAAAATACTAAACGGACTCGGAAAATTCCATAAAAATATTCTAAAAATCCCTAAAAATATCTAGAATATTTCTAAACCATTTCTAACTACTTTCAAGGACTTTATGAACTAAAAATGGAAATTTTGGGGCGTTACAAACCTGCTCCAAGGAAAGCCTCCATTGACTTCTCCTTGAGTGTTTGAATCCTCCCCTGTCACCTGCAGCTTAATCAGTGTGTTAGAACAGCAAATCAAACAGCATATCATATATCAGATGTTAAGCGCAGAGAATCGGATACGTTCAGACGCGATCAGAGCATCTGACAGTGCATTTTGAATTAAAGTGATCGGTCACCGGACCGATCAGAGGGCCTCTTGATCGGTCACCAGACCGATCAGGCTGGGTCCAGACCGATCAGGCCCCGTCCTGATCGGTCCCCAACGCTCGATTAGAAATCGCGATTTCTTTGGGACTCCCTTGGATCGATCACCAGACCGATCCCAGGTTGTGGATCGATCACCCGACCGATCCACCCCTTTATCGGGCGATTTCTGAGCTTCACAGTCCAGAACTCCTGATCGATCACCGGACCGATCAGGAAACCTCCTGATCGGTCACCAGACCGATCAGGTCATGACCAGACCGATCAGGCTCCATCCTGATCGATCATAGGGAGGAACCTACGACGCTGGATCGTTCTCTAGAACGATCTGCACAGTGATCCTGATCGGTCACCAGACCGATCAGGAGCAGATCAGCAAGGGAACTCAACCTCACTGTTTGCTCCCTGATTGGTTACCAGACTGATCAGGAGCCAAGCAATGGGTGAAACGCATACTCCCTGATCGGTCATCAGATCGATCAGTCATCGCTGGATCGGTCACCAGACCGATCCACGAAAGAGCACCGTGCCAACTCCTTGATCGGTCACCAGACCGATCCAGGGGCTCCAACCTAGCCCTCCAAGCTAGGGTTTCATCCACCTTAGCCCTCCAAGCTAAGGATTTTTCACCTAACCCTCCAAGTTGGGAATTTGCACCTGACCCTCCATGTTAGGACTTTTCACCTAGCCCTCCAAGCTAGGACTTTTCACCCAACTCCTCCGGATTAGGACTTTCCAAACCTAGCCCTCCAAGCTAGAACCTGACCCTCCAAGTCAGGACTTTTTCACCTAATTCTCCAAGATGGAAATTTGCACCTAACCCTCCAAGTTAGGACTTTTCACCTAGCCCTCCAAGCTAGGACTTTTCATCCACCTCTTCCGAATTAGGACTTTTCACACACCTAGCCCTTCAAGCTAGGATTTTTAACACCTAACCCTCCAGGTTAGGATTTTCCAACACCTAGCCCTCCAAGCTAGGATTTTCCATACCATGCCTGATCCCCGATCAGAACTTAATCATAATCAATAATCATCCACCTAAACTAAAATCGGTGTCAACACCAAAATAACAATCAGGGCCAGACTACATCAACACAGTCGACTGCCCTGGGGGCAGTCGACTGGTAGGTGGCTGGTGAGTTGGCTGAGAATTCGAACGTTGGGGTGCAACGGTCGAATTTCAGTGGCACCAGTTAACTGCCCTGGGGGCAGTCGACTGGTGGCGAGGGTTTCAGCCCGAGTCCTATTTAAAGCGGACTTCGTGGTGGCTGAGATTCTTGACGAATCTTGTCTTGGTTAAAGGCAAGATAGTAGTCTTTGTGCTCAGAGATTTGCTTGGGATTGTGGCGAGGATTCTCCACCCACAAGAAGCGACGAGAGCTAGCCGGAGGTTATTTGGGGGTTGATCCACCGACGGATTCTTAGATTAGTCACTCGTCCGGGGTGGATACCAAGTAAATCAGGTTGTTAGCATTGTTTTATTGTTGTTAGTTTTATTTTATTTGTATTTCCGCTGCACAACTAACAACGTAGGTACAAGACGATCCAAAGAAACGCTATTCACCCCCCTTCTAGCGTACGGAAATGATCCAACAATTGGTATCAGAGCGAGGACCGCTCTTGATCAGACTAACCGCCGAGGGAGCACACGCTAGAGGAAGAAGAAATGATGGAAGACAAAATTTGGTGAAGATATCTACATTCCACCGCCCTACGACCATGAGGACTTCGGCTATTGGAAAGCAAGGATGGAGACTTGGCTTAGCATGGATTGGGCGTGTAGGATAGCTATAGAAGAGCCGTTCGAAGTTCCAAAGGACAAGCACGGGAAGAGACTTCGTCCTAGATATTGGGACAAGGAACAACACGAGCAATCTGTGGCAAACGAAAAGGTAATTGGTATATTGATAAATCTTTTGCCTAACAATATTTTGAGTGTTGTAGGTAAATATGAAAATGCATGTGAATTATGGGATAAATTGAAAAGATATCATGAGACTCCTACACAAACTCAAGAGCCTAAGGAGAAAAGCCCCATGATTCAAACAAGGAGAGAATTGAGTTATCTACATCCCCAAGTGAAGTGGAAGAAGAGAGTGAGAGATCTTCAACCTCCTCAAGAGAAGAAGAGGAGGTATCGATTTCAAGGATTGAGGGAGAGGAGAGACCTTCATCTATACCAGAACAAGAGGAAGCATCCACATCATCGAGGTTGAAGAAGAAGTCAACCTAGCCTCCACCTCCACCAAAGCTAAGAGAAAGGAACACATCACATGCTTTGGTTGCAACGAAAAGGGGCACTATAAGGACAAGTGCCCGAATGGTAAAAAGGAGGTAAGATCTAAATCTATTTCAAATTCTTTTAAATCTAATGTGAGTTGTAGGATTGGAGAAGCCCAAGAGAAGAGAAAGAAAATCCGTTGCTTCACATGTGGAAAGTTAGGGCACTACCACACCAAGTGTCCAAGGAAGAAAGAGCTCAAGAAAATGGGACACTTGAGGAGTTGGGAGAAAGAAGAAAGGAGGAAACGAAGCTCACAACAAGGAGGGACTACAAGATTAAGGGAGGTAATCCCTAATCTTAAATTTAAATGCAATTCAAATTTGAATTCCTCCTTGCATGATAAAAATAGAATTAATCATTCATCCATGCATGCTAAAATTAATGAGAAATGTTTGATGGTGCATAATTTTGGATTTAGATACAATGATAGGACTAGGGTTAACAAGGTAGATCAAAATCCTAGGAAGAACATTCGTCATAAAACATTCAAGACCTCTAGACCTAAGGATCAAGGCAAAAATCCCAAGAAGGGGAGGATGTGCCTAGAAAGGATGGTAGGTCTAGGAATGTCCAAAGTGGACATATGGATTCTAGGTTTAGGAACCTAGAAAGGGAAAATTAAGCTTTAAGGGAAAAACATGATAGGTTAGACCCTAGACAGATTCATTATTGGATCTAAGGGTTTAGATATGATGTTGGGTGGTTTAAACCGCACCAATGATAGATCGGGGTTGGGATACCGGTCTAAGAACTCCCATGCCAAGGGAAAGAGATATGCTAGGGTAGCATATGATTATGGCAAGAAGGGGGAGTCCAAATATGGCAAAAGGATGTCATTTAAAGGAAAAAGAAATGATTTAACCAAGGACAAGGTGTCTAAGGTTAAGAGGGTTGAGTTTGTAGGCCAAGAGTCACCAGAGGTACACCGGTGTGGTCTAGTGTTTGTTGAGTCACCTAGGGAGGTGGCTAGGGCTAAGAGCTCAAGGGGAAGCTCTAGAAGCCTTTGGGATATATGATGAATGGACCTTGGGAGGATTGCTCCTAGAGGTCTAGATGGACCATGGAGTGTGCCAAAAGAATTGGAGACGGACTTGAGTCTCAATTCTTGGGTTTTGGCATGGTGTTTTTGAGTTTCATGCATGGAAATATGACATTGAGGTCATATAGTATGAAAGTTGGTTTTTGATGTGCAAATGTCATATAAATCAATGCTAGGATGCATTGTGGATTGGTATGGGCAGGGACATCAAGGGGAAACCAAAACTAGGACTTTTGGTTAAGATTTGAGTGAACCTTTTTGCTAGTTTTGAGTTTTGTGTCAAACTTGGGAATGGTGATAGATACATTTTGGAATGTATTTTTTCCAAGTAGGTATGGGTACCACAAATGTCTCCACAAAATTTGAGAATTTTTGGAGATTTGTAAAATTTCTGGCGCATTTCTGAATTTCGTCAAAAAGGCTAAAATTCTGATTTTCAGAGTATCAGTCGACTGCCAATTGGGGCAGTCGACTGGTAAAGGCTGAATTAAGTTTCAACAGCTGGGTATGTGTCCAAATGATGCAAAACAAGTGTATGGGGGGCTATTACACATTGTTTATGGTCATTAGGATTAAAAGAACCAATGATTGGGATATTGTTGGATTTTTTTGATGTTAGGCAAAGGGGGAGAAGTTTGGGTTTAAGTTGGGAAACCAAACACACCTTTGCTAGATACCCTAGGTTTAGGGGGAGTTGAGATTAAGGGGGAGCATGATTGCTCCATTCTTGGCGTAAGGGAACCTTGGAGAGGTTCTTAAAAAACCTTTGTAAGTCCAATGTAGGGGGAGTTTTGGAAAAACATTAAAAAGCCCATTTTTGTTTGAAAAATCCTAACTTAGAGGGTTAGGTGTGAAAAGTCGTAACTTGGGAAGTTAGGTGTGTGGGGAGCCTTGGGATAGGTTTTAAAATGCCCGTTTCGAAAAATTCGTAACTTGGAGGGTTAGGTGTAGGATGCCTTGGGATAGGATACATTCTTGCATTGCATATGCATTGTTTTTGCTATTGACTACTATTTTGCTTTCCCTAACTTAAACGTATTGCTAAACATCAAAAAGGGGGAGATTGTTGAGGCAATCTGTGGTCCAGAGCGACTAAGTATTTTGATGTTTGGGCAAAGGGTTTAAGTTAGGTTTACCCTTGTGTTCTTATATGTGTATGTCGAGTGTGCAGGTTGTACAGGTTACACATATGGACTTGACTGGATGGCCTCGGTACGGTGAAGGTGGCATGGAGACAAGCTGGAGGCTTGTGTGCACCCGAGGGACCTTGGAGAGTAGGGACGATGAGCTGATGGGCACGGACTTCAAGGCATACATGAAGGGTGGCATGGAGGCAAGCTGGAGGCTTGCGTGCGCATCCGAGGGACGAGGGCCGAAGATGAAGAGGCCGCGAAGGCAATAGTCGAGGCTGCGGATGAGGAGTCAGTCGAGTCGTGAGGGTACAAGTGCAGTGTGATTGTACTCGGGAAATCCTAGGGTTTGAGTGCGGAGTGGAATGTAGTCAGAAAGGGTAACCTTAGGTATGTGAGTAGACCAGTCGACTGGCCTGAGGGCAGTCGACTGATGAAACTCACAGAAGGGTCTCAGCCTGGGACCAGTCGACTGCCCTGGGGGTAGTCGACTGGTAGGTGGCTGAGAATTCGAACATTGGGGTGCAACGGTCGAATTTCAGTGGCACCAGTCAACTACCCTGGGGGCAATCGACTGGTGGCGAGGGTTTCAGCCCGAGTCCTATTTAAAGCGGACTTCGTGGTGGCTGAGATTCTTGACGAATCTTGTCTTGGTTAAAGGCAAGATAGTAGTCTTTGTGCTCAGAGGTTTGCTTGGAATTGTGGCGAGGTTTCTCCACCCACAAGGAGCGACGACAGCTAGCCGGAGGTTATTCGGGGGTTGATCCACCGATGGATTCTTGGATTAGTCACTCGTCCGGGGTGGATACCAAGTAAATCAGGTTGTTAGCATTGTTTTATTGTTGTTAGTTTTATTTTATTTGTATTTCCGCTGCACAACTAACAACGTAGGTACAAGACGATCCAAAGAAACGCTATTCACCCCCCTCTAGCATACGGAAACGATCCAACAGAGTTTGGACACTTATTCAGTCCGATTCTAAGGAGCGTGGGCCGCCACGCGTCTGATCGGGGACACCGAGCCAATTGGTGGCGTCGGGGTATGCATATTTATAATTCACTGGCAAGACGAGAGTTTGGGATGCTTTCACATGTCATGGGGATTCTGGTAATTCATTAACACTACCATGCTGGGTAATACAGCCGACTCACACAACCTCACTGTGGCTCTCTATAGGGTTGGAGATGAATGACGCTCCAGAGTGGGTCAAGCTTCTTTCCTTGCTCATTTTCCAAATAGTATGCTCCGAAGGTCATCTTTTGAATTACCTTGAAAGGCCTTCCCCATTAGGGCTCCAGCTTGCTAACATCGCCGACCAGCTTATTCTCTTCCATACGAGATCTTTGACCTGGAATGTTCTGGCCAGCACCTTTTGGTCATATTTTTGTTTCATTCTCTGGCGATAAGCGAACATCCTTGAGGCAGCTTTCTCCCGAATCTCCTCGACCAGATCCAGCTCCAGGCGTCTTCTCTCCGCGTTCTCTTCGTCTTATGCCTTCCTCCGATCGGATTCACACCCTACTTCCATTGGCACCACTGCCTCGCTTCCATAGACCAACTGGAAAGACGTGTGACCCATTGTCTCCCTTGGCGTGGTTCGTTGGGCCCACAAGATGCTGGTTAACTCATCGACCCACGTGTCACCCGCGTGATCCAGCTTCATCTTCAACCCCCTTAGGATTTCCCAATTGGCAACCTCTGCTTGCCCATTACTCTGAGGGTACACGACGAAGGTGAATGATTGTTGAATGTCGTAAGCCGAGCACCATTCTCTAATTCTTCTGCCTTGGAATTGTCGTCCATTATCTGAGACCAACTTGTGCGGGATCCCATATCGGCAAAGTATGTTCTGCCATAGGAACTTGATCACCGCCTGCTCGGTGATGCACACCAGTGCCTCCGCTTATATCCATTTGGAAAAGTAGTCCACTACCACTAACAAAAATCTTTTTTGAGCAAGAGTTGTAGGAAAAGATCACACTATATCCATTCTCCACTGATCGAATGGGCAAGAGACCACTGATGCTTTCATCATTTCAACCGGTCGATGGGGAAGGTTGTGATGCTTCTGGCTTGACAGGCACGTAGAGACCAGTCTGTAGGACCGGTGCCGTCGATAGAGGGGGGGGTGAATATCGATCGTAAATCTTTCGTTGAAAACTTCGTACGACTTTTGTTCGTTAAGACAAAGTCTGAAGCTCGGCCGATCTGGACCTCCGAAGTGCCGCGCATTTCCTCCTGGAGCCTCCCGGTCGTAGAGCCTCGTCTCTAGCGCGTTGTTGTCAGTCAGAGTGATCAGAATGGCACTTGGCAGTTGTGTTTGAAGCAGAGGGGTCGAAGCCCCTTATATAGGCCTCCTGGGGGCGCCCTGGACGTCGGGGGCGCCCCGATAAACCCAGTCAAACTTTATCCCCGCGTAGACCTCGCCGTAGTTGATAAAACCTTTGACCAGGGTGCCCCGGACCTCCCGGGCGCCCTCATGAGGGCTTATCTGTGTTTCGGGCTCGAAACTGCAAATACAGCTTTGAACCTGGGCGCCCTGGACGCTCCGGGCGCCCCGCTTGACACCTATTCTGCTTACTTAACAAAAACTGCATTTTACTCTTGACTGGAGGTGCCCCCATCATCCCGGATGCCCTCATCAAGCCTTTAAACCCAATACTGGGTTTTATGCCTTGCTCTGGGCGCCCCCAGCAGTGGGGGCGCCCCCATCAGCCATTTTCCAGCAACTTGCCTGCTTTGTCTCCAGTTCTTGGTACCTGCAAGATACACAAACACAAAGCACATATACATACAATATTAGGCTTAAGGACTTGGTTCTAACTTCGGATCTCCACGAAACCCTAGGTCGAACCGGCACAAGTTCCCATCCCCGAGAACTCACCTTTCAGCTACTCCTTTCAGGAGACGATTGCCACCCAGTCCTTTGGGTGGACTTTTACTTAGCTTCCGATACTTCCGGACCTCGAGACGCTCAAACCCTGACCTGGCTCTACTCCTATCCTTAGTCATCGCTCAGCTACTTTGCTCAGTCCCTTGGGCCAAGACTTCATTCCCTAGCAGTCCTTCGCCAGGTGCCTAGCAGCCCTTCGCTAGGTCTTCGTTACCAAGCAGTCCTTCGCCTGGTGCCTAGCGGTCCTTCGCTAGGTCTTAGACTCCTAGCAGCCCTTCGCCAGGTGCCTAGCAGCCCCTCGCTAGGTCTTTGATGCCTAGCAGCCCTTCGCTAGGTGCCTAGCAGCTCTTCGCCAAGTCTTAGGGTTCCGATGCCTAGCAGTCCTTCGCTAGGTGCCTAGCTGTCCTTCGCCAGGTCTTAGGGTTTTGATGCCTAGCAGCCCTTCGCTAGGTGCCCAGCAACCCTTCGCCAGGTCTTGGGGTTTCGATGCCTAGATTAACTAGGACTTTTCTTCAACTTAGGTTACTTCTCCTTTGCTCCCCTTTGTCTGTTCAATGTATCACTGACTTAAGTATATTGTCATACATTAAAACATTTAAAGGAGAATATCATTGATGCAACTTGCACCAACAATCTCTCCCTTTTTGATGTTTGACAATAACTTAAGTTAGATTGGTTTTTTTTTTTTTTTGATAAAAAGGAAATCTTATTCCTGAAAGAAACTCTATATTAGAAGGGGGGCTAAACCTGACCTTCTAATATAGCATTACAGCATCTCCAAGAGATTTACAAGTATTGCAAATAAAATTAAACACCAAATTCCTATATGAATCTATACAAGTATCCACCAGTTTTTATAAGCTCACTCCCTGTCTTAGTCTCAATTTCCCGCAGCTTCCCTCCAACGTTCTGTTTGCCATTCCAATCTTTGACTCACCCTCCAAACTTTTGCCCTTTGCTCTTGCTTTTGCTTTTGTTCTCTAGCAGATTTCCACTTCTGTAGATAGAAATTGTATGGATCAATCACTTCCATATAGCATCCCTCTGAAGATGCCTTCCGATCTTCTTCGCCTCCCTTTACTTGTCTCTCATCTTTTTGGCTCGTTTGGCCCTCTAGGAAAAAAGACTGGCTTTCATGATAATATTGCCAGCATACACCCGAGCTTCTATGGGAGAGGGCCAATCTTCATCATCCAATGTCAGAATCCAATAACTGTCACCAAACCAAACAAATTCCAGCATACAGAACAACCCATGAACAGCCATATAGACCTATAATGATATCTCTGCCATGAACACATGTGCTGAACGTCCTTTGCTCTCAAACAAGCAGTAACTTGGCACACCAATACAGTTACAAGCAACCAACATTCCTGCACTCCATATTCAGATACTAGTTGCCAAAAACACCACTGCGTTTTCCAGGCGTAACAACTTCGCTCAAGAACCCATCATTAAGCATCAGCCACTAATAATCATAAAACTATCTCCAACATATACTTTGTAACCCAAATTCATAACTTCATATGAGGCATAGGCTTCTGAAAAAATTATTGCAAATCTGTAATTGGGCATAAGGATTGGTTGAAGGGGCTGAATTACTATCCTTGGGATAACAAAGACCAAAAAAAATATTTTTGAAACTATATTTTTGATCTTTGTGAGAAAATTTTCTAACTTAAGCACACCTCTCCCCCTTTGTCATGCATCAAAAAACTTTAAGAGAATTCTTACACCAACAATGAAAACTTTTAGTTCCTTTTTGAGAATACTTATTGCAAAATTTTTGAAAGCATTGCAAAATTCACGTACTTAGAATACTATTGCCTTAGAGAAGTATTTGTTCTTTTGAAAACATTATACTTTGAAAAATAGAAGTACTTTTGAATGTTATGTAAATTTTGAAAAATATAAGTACCTTTGAAAAATGTATTGAATTTTTTGAAAAATTAAGTACTTTTGGAAAATGCATAATTTTTGAAAATATAAGTATTATGCATATTTCGCAAGTACTAACTATTTTTGAAAAAAGATGAAACCAAAAAAAATATAAGTCATTTTTGAAACATAATATTTTACTTGATTAGGTTTCCTTTCCAGTCCGACACAATCCTAGGAAACCTTGTTGACCACAAGGACATTTTCCTAAGTGTCCTGGAAATTCTTCAAACTCAAGTAAATATTGTTTCAAAAATAATTTCATAAATCACACAAATTCTAACAAATAGAATAATAGTATTTTGAAAAACTTAGATTTTTAGCAAGATTTTGAAGGTATGAAAACATGTTATTAAATAATTTTTTTAATTTGACCTCCCCCTAAACTTGACTCAGTCCTGGGAAGCTTGTTGACCACAAGTACTCTTCCTCTGAGTCTTAAGGTTTGATTCAGATTAAAAAGAAATATTTAACAAAAAAATGAATAATTACCAGAAAAAACTTTTCTGAAATTCTTCTTTTGACTCAGACTCCCCCTAAATTTGACACATCCTAGGAGTCCTTGAAGATCATGAAGTGGACTTTTCCTCTGTGTCTTTAGGGTTTATCAGAGTCAGAGAAACAGGCAAATTTTTGAACATATAATTTTTTCAACATCAATTCTTTTTTTTGAAAACATAAGTAATAATGATTTAAAGCACAGTTTTCGAAAAGTATTTTTCAAATGATAGTAATGTTTAAAGTGCAGTTTTTGAAAATCATTTCAAAAAAAATGAAAAGCACTCCCCCTGTACCCGATACCGTTTGACTCTATCTAAGTGCCTTAAGGAACTTTAGTGTTGTCCTAAGAGGCTTGTGTCTAATTGTGTGAGTCAAACAATTTTCAAAAGAATATAATTTTTGAAAGCATATACTGTATTGGCAATCAAACAAGCATGAAATCCATACAAACATTATTATGCTGAAGCACTATTTTGAAAATATATTTTTAGGAAAATATTCTAACAATTTTGGAAAACAATTTTGAAAAATATTTTTCAATTCATTAGTCATTAACATCTCACCCTTTTTAGATGTATCAATACAACAAGCATGGTTGCCTTATAGGTGTATTGTGAGATGCTTGAATCATTTTTCTTAACTTATTATTAACTCTAAGATTTAATTGAAGCTTGTGTTAGATTTGAATTTGACACGAAGTAACTTGAATTTGAATTTCAAAAATTGGCTTCCAGGTCTTGGCGAGGCACTAGGTCTTCTTTGGTCGTATCCTTATTGGATCATCAACCCTTTCCTTGACAAAGCCTTTTAATGAAATTTCATTTTCAAAATTACTTTTTGAAAAATTCTGATCTAACTAGTTTGGGTCTTGGATCGGTAGCTTCGGCTAGTTTCACTAGTCTAAAGAGACCAAGTATACTTGATCTTATTAGAATTGGTTTCCCTAACGTACTATCATCTCACCGCCACCCAATACTAGGTTGATCAAGTTTCAATTATTCTTTTTCCTATAGCCGTTCTAATATATGCATAAAATTTAAATATGAATGACATGTCATATATTTAAAAGAAATAGCAGATGCATGGCATGGCAATTATGCATGAGTCAAACAAGTCCAAAGCATTTTAATTACGTTTCTAAAGAGGTATCAAATTCCCGATTTGATACATGTCGTGTGAACCCGCGAATATGTCAACCCACTTTGACATATTTAATGTTATTAATTTTAATTGTTATAGTTTAGGTAAAATTTTATTTTTGTTCAAGTTTAACTTGTTTAACGATTAGATGGAGATTAAGGATTAATTAATTAAGAATTAATTGATGTTTAATTAATTGAATTCGAATTAAGATTAAATTATTAATTAATTGAATTAATTTGAATTAAGTAAGATTTAATTAACATTAATTAAGATTTTAATTTGAATTGAATTTAGACTTAATCTAAATTTAATTTAGATTTAATTTATTTAATTTAATTAAGATTTAATTTGAATTTAATTTAATTAAGATTTAATTTGAAATTAATTTAATTTGAATTTGATTGATTTAATTATGATTTAATAGAATTTAATTTAATTTGAATTTAATTTAATTTGAATTTAATTTAATTTAATTTGAATTTAATTTAATTTGAATTTAATTTAATTTAATTTAATTTGAATTTAATTTAATTTGAATTTAATTTAATTTGAATTTAATTTAATTTGAATTTAATTTAAGTTTAATTTAATTTAATTTGAATTTAATTTAATTTGAATTTAATTTAAGTTTAATTTAATTTAATTTGAATTTGAATAATTAAGATTTAATTAACTTGAATTTGAATAATTAAGATTTAATTAATTAACAATTGTGGATTTAGGTTCAGTATTTTCATTATTTCAAAAATTTCTGACTCATCCTTATTTTTCTTTTCAAATTTCTCTAGTAATTCTGATTTATTTGACTCTTTGTAATTTTTATTAACCATGGCATTTATCTTAGATAATTCTATCTCCTCCTCAAGATTAGATCTTTCAATATCCTCAAAGTAGGTGGAGTAAAATGGACCACTAGTTAATTTTTCAGGATTATCTAATGGAATGATTAGATTATTATCAAAAGAGATATCATCTCCACTATCCTCAGAACTATCCTTATTATCCTCAGAATTATCTTTATTATCCTCAGAATTATTCTTAAGATGTTCAGGTTTGAATTTTGAGTTATACAACGAATTTTTGACTTCATAATTATCTACAGGGTTTTCAAATTTGAATTCAAGATTATTCTTAGGATTTTTGAATTCAGATTTATCCTTAGGATTTTTGAATTCGAATTCGGGATTTATTTCAGATTTAAATTCAGAATTAATTGTATCATTATCCGTAGAATTATCAGAGTTTATTTTTTATTTAAGTTCAGAATTAATTTTAGCAATTATTGAATTGGTATTAATGATTAAACAATTTATTTCTAATATTTTATCCATATTCACATTTTGTAACTTGTCATTTAAAATATCTACTTGACTATGCAGTAATTCTAGCTTATCAGGGAAAATATCTAAATTAAAAGACATTGCAGGAATTTGTAAACTCTTTGGAACATAAATCTTGCGTACCTTCGCCAGACACTTATTTTTGTAGTGTCCGTACTTCTCGCATTTGAAGCATCGTACGTGATCCTTATTTTTTCGGACTCCTGGCATCGGTACCCCTTTTGCCGCCGGTGGTGTAGACCGAGTCTTACGAGTAGGGCACTGATTTTTATAGTGTCCTCTCTCCCTGCATGTGAAGCATATAACATGGAATTTAAAATTGGACATTTTATAATTAAAAGTACCTGATTCACCCGTGGGCTCCCCCTCAACTCCTGGCATCGTTGCTCCATCGGCGGTTAGTCTGGTGAAGAGCAGCTCGGCTCTGATACCAATTGTAGGACCGGTGCCGTCGATAGAGGGGGGGTGAATATCGATCGTAAATCTTTCGTTGAAAACTTCGTACGACTTTTGTTCGTTAAGACAAAGTCTGAAGCTCGACTGATCTGGACCTCCGAAGTGCCGCGCATTTCCTCCTGGAGCCTCCCGGTCGTAGAGCCTCGTCTCTAGCGCGTTGTTATCGGTCAGAGTGATCAGAATGGCACTTGGCAGTTGTGTTTGAAGCAGAGGGGTCGAAGCCCCTTATATTCCTGGGGGCGCCCTGGACGTCGGGGGCGCCCCGATAAACCCGGTCAAACTTTATCCCCGCGTAGACCTCACCGCAGCTGATAAAACCTTTGACCAGGGCGCCCTGGACCTCCCGGGCACCCTCATGAGGGCTTATCTGTGTTTCGGGCTCGAAACTGCAAATACAGCTTTGAACCCGGGCGCCCCGGACGCTCCGGGCGCCCCACTTGACACCTATTCTGCTTACTTAACAAAAACTGCATTTTACTCTTGACTGGGGGCGCCCCCATCATCCCGGGCGCCCTCATCAAGCATTTAAACCCAATACTGGGTTTTATGCCTTGCTCTGGGCGCCCCCAGCAGTGGGGGCGCCCCCATCAACCATTTTCCAGCAACTTGCCTGCTTTGTCTCCGGTTCTTGGTACCTGCAAGATACACAAACACAAAGCGCATATACATACAATATTAGGCTTAAGGACTTGGTTCTGACTTCGGATCTCCACGAAACCCTAGGTTAAACCGGCACAAGTTCCCATCCCTGAGAACTCATCTTTCACCTACTCCTTTCAGGAGACGATTGCCACCCAGTCCTTTGGGTGGACTTTTGCTTAGCTTCCGATACTTCCGGACCTCGAGACGCTCAAACCCTAACCCGTCTCTACTCCTGTCCTTAGTAATCGCTCAGCTAAGTTGCTCAGTCCCTTGGGCCAAGACTTCATTCCCTAGCAGTCCTTCACCAGGTGCCTAGCAGCCCTTCTCTAGGTCTTTGTTATCAAGCAGTCCTTCGCCTGGTGCCTAGCAGTCCTTCGCTAGGTCTTAGACTCCTAGCAGCCCTTCGCTAGGTGCCTAGCAGCCCCTTGCTAGGTCTTTGATGCCTAGCAGCCCTTCGCTAGGTACCTACCAGCCCTTCGCCAGGTCTTAGGGTTTCGATGCCTAGCAGTCCTTCGCTAGGTGCCCAGCTGTCCTTCGCCAGGACTTAGGGTTTCGATGCCTAGCAGCCCTTCGCTAGGTGCCCAACAACCCTTCGCCAGGTCTTGGGGTTTCGATGCCTAGATTAACTAGGACTTTTCTTCAACTTAGGTTACTTCTCCTTTACTCCCCTTTGTCTGTTCAATGTATCACTGACTTAAGTATATTGCCAAACATTAAAACATTTAAAGGAGAATATCATTGATGCAACTTGCACCAACACAGTCAATCGGCATCCTTTTGCAAGGTCGACCAATAATAACCCGAGAGCAGCGCCTTCCGGGACACAGCTCTTACTCTGGCATGACTACCGTAGTTTCCCATATGTATCTCCCTAAGCACGTACTCGGCATCCTCGTTGCCCAGACACTTGAGCAGCAGTTGGGCAAAGACCCTCTTATACAGCTCATCCCCGACCAAGGAATATTGAACCGCTCACTTTTATAAGAGTCGGGCCTCCTCCTGGTCAGCCGGGAGTGCCCCGTTCGTCAAGTAGGCAATTAGCGGTGCTCTCTAGTGCATCCCAAGCTCCAACTCCACTTGCTATTCTATGTGCATCACCAACATTGTCTGACTCGTCGGTTGAGGAAGCACCCAGGAGCCTACCGCACTTGTCAATTTTACTAGTTCGTCTGTCCTGAGGTTGTTTTATCTGGGGATCTTTTGTAACTGGACCTCCTAGAACCCGGCCTTCAGCTTCTCGTATGCTTCAACATACGCATGTAGTCGGGCACTGTTGACTTCGAACCGACCTGCGAGCTGTTGAGTGGCTAGCTACGAATCCGAGTACAATACTACCCGAGCGACACCCACGTGCTTGGCGGATCGAGAGATGAACCGAGACAACGCCGTGATCCTTCCAGTGAGTCTCTGCGCCTCCCTCAGATTTCGCAGACGTGGCATGTCGAGCAGCACCTGGACCTTACTCGGGTTGGCCTCGATGCCTCTCTCGGTAATAATATATCCGAGGAATTTCTCACTCCGCGCCCCGAAAAGGCACTTGGCCGGGTTCAACTTCAGCCCATATTTGTGCAAGGTGCGGCAGGTTTCTTCCACGTCTTGCACCAAATCGGTCGCTCGGCCAGTCTTGATCAAGATGTCATCCACGTACACCTCAATATTCCGTCCGATTTATGCTCGGAAGACTTTATTCATCATGCGTTGATATATTGCACCTGCATTTTTTAGGTCGAACGGCATGACAGTATAACAATACGTACTATCAATCGTGATGAAGCTAACCTTCTCCTGATCCTCGACAGCTAGTGGCACTTGGTAGTAGCTTTGGTATGCGTCCAACATCGAGATGAGTTCACTATCGGCGGCCGACTCGACCATCTGATCGATCCTTGGTAAGGGGTAGTAGTCATTTGGGCAAGCTCGGTTGAGGTCACGGAAGTCGATGTAGACTCGCCACTTGTTATTAGGTTTGGCCACGAGAACCACATTAGCTAGCCAGGCCGGGAACTGGACTTCTCTAATGTGTCTGGCCTCCAACAGCTTCTTGATCTCCACCTGGATGACCTTGTTCAGCTCTATGCTAAAATCCCTCTTACGCTGTTTGACCAGTTTGGTGTTCGGGTACATGTACAAATGGTGTTCGGCTAGTTCCGGTCAGACCCCTGGAGATCCTTTACCAACCAGACGAATACATCTTGGTTCCATGCCAGACAATCCAACAACGGTTGCTTTAATTCATCAGGCAGGCCCGCTGCAATCCTAACTTTGGTCTTAGCCCGGTCGAGGAGTAGTTGGGTCTCCTCTTTGTCCTCGTGCAGTTTTGCCCAAGGGGAGGTCTGCACTATATTGTAGCTGGGGGATGATCACCTTGATTTTTGACCCTCTGTGCGCACATCGTACACGTAGCATCGGCACGCCACTCTTTGATCTCCTTTAACTTCCCCGACCTTATCGCCGATCGGGAATTTTATCATGAGATAAAAGGTTGAGACCGCCGCTCGAAACTCATTGAGGGTCGGTCATCCCAAGATCATGTTGTAGGCTGAAGGGGCGTCCACTATTAGGAAGGTGGACCACCTAGTTCTCTTCAGGGGCTCTTCGCCCAAGGAAATAGTCAGACGTATTTGCCCGATCGGCTGCACCTAGTTCCCAGTAAACCCGAACAATGGTGTAGCCACCAACTCCAATTTAGACAGCTCGATCTGCAATTGGTTAAAAGCTTTCTTGTACAGTTTGTTTACCGAGCTACCCGTGTCCACGATGGTGTGGTGGATCTGATAGTTGGCAATCATGGCAGCGATGACTAGGACGTCGTCATGGGGGACCTCCAATCCCTGCAGGTCCTGCAGTCCAAAACTGATCTGAGGGCCTTGCCCTGGGTGGCTCTCATCCCCACCTAGTGAATTTAGTCGGCGTACCTGGGTCTTTCGGGCTCGGTTTGAGTCTCCTTCGGTTGGCCCACCTGAGATCACATAGACCTCTCATCGAACGACATTCTGCTGGTTTGCTTATTCTTCATCCATCTCTTCAGGCTCAGCCTGCCCCTCCAGGGGAAATAGGTTGCAAGTCGCAGATGTGTTTCGTCTAGGCTCTCCTATCACTGGTACGGCCGAGGGTGTTCCCCGACCTATGCCACGCCCTGGGGAGATCGGATGCCCCGTCCCCGAGCGAAAGGGGCCCAACCTCTCCCGGCCTGTCGGCATTGCTTGGTGTTGTGTGTGTTACTCTAGTGGAATGCGCAATAAGGCTTCTACCGGGTCAGCAAACATCCCTAAGCTACTTGTTACAGTGTCTCTGCTCTATCCCTACCCAGTCGACTGCCCCTCTAGGGTTGCGAATGGGTTTGCCCGGCAAACCGTTATTCTATGGGGAATTGGGGGTTGGGGCGCCCCCGACTTCCTTTCTCTGGGCGACTTGGGCTTCCTCCACGTTAATGTATTTAACAACATTTCCCAATAAACTGTCAAAGTCCTTCGGGGGCTTCCTGATTAGTGAACAGAAGAAATCTCCCTCCTGCAACCCGTGAGAAAATGCACTGATGAGAACCTCAGGGGTGGCACTCGGTACGTCCATAGCCAACCCCATTGAACCTCTTGATGTAGGTGTTAGGACCTTTGCGTCTATCTAAAGGGGGGAGGGTAAATAGCTTCTCTTGGATTTTGTCTACAAAATGTTAGCCAAAGTACAAGAAAAGATAGACAATAAGAAAAACAATGAAGGCAATGCTAACTCCCTTGATTTACTTGGTCTCCACCTCCTTGAAGTGACTAATCCAAGGATCTACACCTACACACATAAGCTCCACTATGTTTTTCTCCTTTTCAACTCAAGCTTGAAGGTGGAGAAACCCTTACAAGATGATCTCTCTCCTCTTACAAGATTAGAATGATTTTGGAGGAAGAGATTGAGAGTGTGTAAGCTTGGAGATCTCACAACAAGCAAGAAAGATCGAGAGAATCAAGTTGTGTTGTCTTCAAGTTCTGAAATCTGCTTTTATATAACCCTCGACATCAGTCGACTGGCAGTATCATCAGTCGACTGATGAGCTTCAACGACTACTGTAGAAAGCGTCTGATTTCTGCCGTCAGCCTTCATCAGTCACTTATTAGTCGACTGGGACCTGACCCAGTTGGCTGATCTTTCTGTTCGTTAAAGCAATCGACTGATTCCACTATCAATCGACTGAACCCACCATATCAGTTGACTGATCCTCTCATCAGTTGACTGATATCTGATAAAACTCAGGTTCCATTTTTCTTTGCGTAGACACAAGCCTTCAAACCCTTCCATCAGCCTTGCGCCCTTAGGATGCTTCTAAGCCCTCGACTCCTCATCCTTGCGCTTGCCTTGAAGTGTTTTCCTCGGCCTTGCCATGCTAAGTCTTCTTCTATCAATTCTTCATTCCTGGACTTAAACTCAAGTTTCATTTTAGATCACCAACATTGCCTAACTCAAACACATTTAACCAAACATCAAAAGTGAATAATGTTTAGAGCATGATTGCACCAATAATCTCTCCCTTTTTGATGTTTGAAAATTTTATGTAAGTTAGGTCTTTAAATATATCATGATCAAAAAGAAAATTAACATATATGAATAATCATAGAATTCATCTAACTTAACTTATCCAAGTCTCCCCCTTTGCTACACAACAAAAATAGAGGGAGTAAAAGTAATCAAAGCTCCCCCTTAAAGGAAGCTCCCCCTGAAAAGACGCTCCCCCTTTAAACCATAATATCTCGGTGGCAAGCAAACAAAAATCCATCACATAAGCATAAGCAACATGTATATTAAAAACACAAATCACAATAGAAGACAACAAAAGTAAAGACAAACTATAGAAGCAATACTAGAGAAATAAAACGTTTATACATACCCACAAAGATAGTGCTACAATGATCCAAAATAAAAAATAGAAAGTACTATAATATCATTTATGGTGTTCGAGATATAATAGGGAGCTATGTCTAATCCAAACATAATCTCAACACTATAACATCTGAGGTACATCATATCTAAGCATCATCACCAGGAGCAGAAGGAGGAGCATGATACATCAAGTCCCAATGTTGCATCATCTCAAACATGGCAGTCTGACGCTGCTGAATGCCCTGAAGCTCCTGCCTGATCCCCTGAATCTCCTGGCGAACCACCACCTCCAGTCAGGTGAACCGCTCATCTGTAGTCATCGCAGGAGCAGCAGCAAGCACAGCACCACCAGGAGCATCGACGTCCTCATCCTCATCTTCAGAGCTAGAAGACGCATGGTCACGCTGCCAGACCATCACTCCCTGCTACTGCTCAATCCCTGCCAAGGAGAGCTGCCGAGAACCTATCTGATCATAGTCCTTGGACAACTGATTGTTGAGGCAATATGTGGTTCGAAGTGACCATGAGTTTTGATGTTTGGGCAAAGGGTTTAAGTTAGGTTTCCCTTGTGTTCTCATATGTGTATGTTGAGTGTGCATGATGTATAGATTACACATATGGACTTGACTGAACGACCTCAGTACGGTGAAGGGTGGCATGGAGACAAGCCGCGGGCTTGTGTATGCACCCGAGGGACCTTGGAGAGCAGGGACGATAAGCTGAGAGGCGCGGACTTCGAGGCATGCGTGAAGGATGGCATGGAGGCAAGCTGGAGGCTTGCGTGCATCCGAGGGACGGGAGCCGAAGATGAAGAGGGCGCGAAGGCAATAGTCGAGGCTGCTGATGAGGAGTCAGTCGAGTCGTGAGGGTACGAGTGTTGTGTGATTGTACTTGGGAAAGTCCTAGGGTCTGAGTGCTGAGAGAAGTGTACTCGGGAAGGGAGACCCTAGGTGTGTGAGTGGGGCAGTCGACTGCCATTGGGGAAGTTGACTGGTAAAACTCACAGAAATGTTCTGGACTCTGGACCAGTTGACTGCCCTGGGAGCGGTTGACTGGTAGAGCTTGGTGAGTTGGCTGAAAATTCGAACGTTGGGGTTGCAACGGTCGATTTTCAGTGGCACCAGTCGACTACCCTGTGAGCAGTCGACTGGTGGCGAGTTGTCAGCCTAGGGTCTATTTAAAGAGGACTTCGTGGAGGCTGAGACTCTTGACGAATCTTGTCTTGGTTAAAGGCAAGATAGTAGTCATTGTGCTCAGAGGTTTGCTTGGGATTGTGGCGAGGTTTCTTCACCCACAAGGAGCGATCAGGGCTAGCCGGAGGTTATCCGGGGAGTGATCCACCGACGGATTCTTGGATTAGTCACCCGTCCGGGGTGGATACCAAGTAAATCGGTTTGTTAGCATTGTTTATTATTGTTAGTATTATTTTGTTTGTATTTCCGCTGCGCAACTAAGAACGTAGGTACAAGAAGAATCAAGAAATGCTATTCACCCCCTCTAGCGTACGGAATCGATCCTACACTGATGATGCTGACCTCTAGTGACATCGACACCTCTAGATGCAAAAAATTCGGTCAAAATATGACCAAATGTCATGTGAATCTTTCTTTGTGCAGGACGTGAAAAGTGTACAATGTACATGAATATATGAAGAGCAACATCGATGTCAAGCCTCCTCTCCAAGGCATACATCATAACTAGGTGAGGTAACCGAATCTTGGACCTCTCCTTTGTGACAATAGGCAAAATACAGTCAAGAACAATCTTATAGAGAATGTTACTGACTGCAGACATGCGATTAGCATCAAAGATATGTTTAAGAGGAGATCGAGGATTATTAAAATAATGTCTATGAATTTGGTCAATGGTCACATTAGAAAATGAACTCATGAAAGGCTCAACAACATTAGGGAAGCATGTGAATGGGTTCTCCGAAACCCGACATCCTAAAATGGACCCTAACAGTTTAGGTGTGAATGAAATGGTGACTCCCCCAATCATGGACTCATATGTCAAACCATCAGTACTAATGCAAGTGAGATTGACATCGAACTCTTTACAAAGATCTATATTTATATAATGCTAGCAACCCACTAATTTATCCAACCCAAAATACGTGATGAGCTCAATGAGATGAGGAGCGATCTCCTCAAAATAGGAGCGATTTAGATACCGACAATTCATTAAGATAAAATCGGCATTCTCGAATCATTGCCGGCATGCCTCGGAACAGAACCGATGTGTCGTAGGATCAATAGGAGGTAGTCAGGAAGTTCCCTCACCGACCCTACGTTTTTACCTAACTCTAAGATGCAAATACCATATGCATGTACCAAGAAGGACACAATCAAGAGGAAAATCAAGGTAAACATACAAAATATAAAAGGTTAGTCACAAATCATAGAATAAATGAGAAAGACGAGGTGAACAACCCGTTACCTTCGCTCCATTCGTTGCATGGAAGAAGATGGATGAAGTTGACTCAAGAGGGGCTCCTCTTTGCCCTAGGTTCGGATCCAAGGTGGAGAAAGGATAGGGACAAGATTCCAAGGACTTTGGAACGCTTGAAATGGCTGGAGAAGACAAAGGAGAGGAGAGGAGACGAGTGGCGGCGCTGAAACCCTAGGTTCGGACGCCCTTGCGCAGGTTGTCCTTTTAAAGATTCGTGACATCAATCGACTGGTCCATGAGTCAGTCAACTGATGGAGCAAACAGAATTATCAGTCGACTGATAGAGGAACAGTCGACTGATACATCAAAGACCCTAGTTTCTAGACCGAACTGTACCAGTCGATTGATTCTCTGAAATCAGCTTCCTTGCCGAATTTAAGAAATGCATGAAAAATTCCAGAAAATTTGAAAAATCACAAAATTTTGCAAACATATTTCTTTTGATATCCTCTAATATGAAAAAAAATATGTTTTCATCAAAAGTCAAAATATTTTTTGAATTTCTTGATCAAATCTCAAAATATTGAAACACACTTCAGTTATATATCAACTTTAAAACTTAGTTTTGAAACCATATATTTTTCAAATCTATACCACCATAAGTAGAACATAGAATAGTTTTCAACACCTTTAAAATATCCAACTATGATCTAAAGGCAAGATATCCATTAATTAAATATTTGTTTTCCCTATAGTTGATCTATGATTACTAAAGTGATATATCTAATAACTTATCAAAATGTCATAAGCATATGTGAATCATTTGTATCATCCTAACATCTCATATGCATAAATACAATCATAAATCAAAGCAATATGAGATGAAATGAGAAAATACACAAGCAAGGTCTCCTAGAGTTTTTGTGAGATATGTTGAAGTACTACCTTAATATTAAATCACACAAAGCTAAAGTTATACTTCAACAAAACACATACCAAGTCCTCTCCTTAGAGAGGTGAACTCCGCTTCAGGTAGAGGCTTAGTAAATATGTCGGCAAAGTTAGATTTTGATTTAACATAAAGTAATTCAATGGTACCTCTTGCCACATGATCTCTAATGAAGTGATGCTTCCCAATTTACCCTGGCGGCCGGTGGGAAACTTCTGTGGGGTCGGGCCGGTCGCCCGAGGTTGGAAAAATATCGTTAATTATTTTTTTCTTATGAAATGATGCTTCACTTTAATGTGTTTTATCCTAGAGTGATGCACCAGATTTTTGGTCAAATTAATAGTGCTCACATTATCACATAAAACTTTGACCTTGGAGTAATGAAGCTCATAATCCTCTAAGGTATGCATTATCCAAAGTAATTGAGCTACACAACCACCTATAGCCACATATTCGGCCTCGGTCGTAGATAAAGCAACACATGGTTGCTTTCTACTACTCCAACTCACTAGGGAAGATCCAAAAATTGACATCCACCACTAGTACTCTTCTTATCCAATTTGCAACTCGCATAATCAGAATCAGTGTACCCAAATAAATCAATATTTTGAGTTCTAGGGTACCAAAGACCGACATTGAGAGTGTCCTTGATATATCTGAAGATCCTTTTTAACACTACTAAGTGAGATTCTTTGGTACAAGATTGATATCTTGCGCACATGTCTACTGCAAATAGTATATCCGGTCTACTAGCGGTTAGGTATAATAAACTACCAATCATATTTTTATATTACTTTGGATCAACTAACTTTCCCTCATGATCACTATCTATCTTGATATTTGTTCCAATGGAAGTAGACACTACTTTAGCATTTTCCAAACCAAATTTCTTGATAATTTCCTTAGCATACTTTGTTTGATAGACATGAGTTACTTCATTAGTTTGTTTGACTTGTAATCCTAAAAAGAAAGTCAACTCTCCAACTAGACTCATTTCAAACTCATTCTCCATATGTTTGATGAATTCATGAAGAAGCTCATTATTTGTTGACCCAAAAATAATGTCATCAACATAAACTTGGGCAATAAAAATGTCTTTATCTTTAGACTTTAGAAATAAAGTTGGATCAATTGTTCCCCTTCTAAAACCCTTGGAAATTAAGAAGGATGAGAGTCTTTCATACCAAGCTCGGGGAGCTTTGTTTTAACCCATATAAGACTTTCTTTAATTTATAAACATGATTTGGGTAATCTATGTTTTCAAAATCGGGTGGTTGCTCAACATAAACTTCTTCCTTAATAAATCCATTTAGAAATGTTGATTTCATATCCATTTGATGAAGTTTAAAACTCATATGAGCGACATATCCCAATAAGATTTGGATAGACTCTAATCGAGCTACGAGAGTATAAGTTTCATCATAATCAAGTCCCTCAACTTGATTGAAGCCCCTAGCTACTAATCTAGCCTTGTTTCTAGTGACTCTCCCTTGATCATCCAATTTGTTTCTAAAAACCCATTTTGTTGTGACAATTGTACTATCATTGGGTCTTGAGACCAATTCCCATACTTCACTTCTCTTAAATTGGTTCAACTCTTCTTGCATTGTCAGGATCCAATCTGTATCATTTAAGGTTTCATCAATCAATTTTGGTTCAAGTTGTGAGATTAGAGCAATTTGACTAGTATATTCTCTAAAATAGGATCTAGTCCTTACTCCTTGTGCAACATCCCCAACTACTTGGTCAATAGGATGATCTTGATGATGCCTTAAAGGCCTAGAGATTGTGGGCTCATCAATTTCATGATGATTATTACTTCTTTCATCATCCGATGCACTTCTTCCTCCCCCTTGATCAATACCCCACCCCCTGTTGGGGCAATCGGCCCTGAAATGATCTGGAGGATCATGATGTTTTGATGAGTGGGTAATATGATTAAGTTAGGATTTGTGTTGTTCTCACATGTGTGCATGAGCGTGCAGGTGTACAGGTACGCATGGACTTGGTTGACATCTTCAGGTGAAGGATGGCATGGAGGTAAGCTGGAGGCTTACGTGCGCATTTGAGGGACCATTGGATAGCAGGGATGATGAGCCGAGGGACGCGGACTTCAAGGCGTATGTGAAGGGTGGCATGGAGGCAAGCTGGAGGCTTACGTGCGCATCCGAGGGACAAGGGCCGAAGATGAAGAGGGCGTGAAGGCAACAGTCAAGGATGCTGGTGAAGAGTCAACTGAGTAGGTAAGGGTCTGAGTATGTGGGCTTATACTCAGGAGTTAAGCCGGGAGGGTTTGTGTCACGCCCCGAGACCCAAGGAGCCGCTGATCCAATATAAAATCGGACAGCATCTCCCTGTCCGGCGGACAATTTACACATACACACAACACACATAACCTGTATACAGTATATATAGCACAAGCACGCAGTTTAAAGGGCCTCAGGCCTCCAATCCACACATATATAACTGCATAAATGACTATACGTCGTAAAACCAAAATCCGAACTCACCTGAGCTGCCGGGGGCCGGAACAAAACCAAAACGAAGCGAAGTCCAACATAGGACTCAAAAGTACAATACCATCGAATAAAACATGAATACATGTTCCAAAAACATAGCAACGGAAGCATAGGAAAATACTACAGGGTCCATAAGCAAAACAACGTAAAAATAAAACCAAGCAGAGCTCCTCTGGAGCTGGGGACTGGCTACTAGGGATCTCCTGGCAGGCATCAACCTGAAATAAAATGTATGGCAACGGGGTGAGTCCATAACTCAGCGAATACCCAACAAATATGCATAGAAAGTTATACCAACAATAAGAGTTCAGCTAATACAGTCTTATATCAACAGTAGGGAAAGACTAGTACTGAACATACTGAGGTAAATACATAACTGAATCCATCTAACCTGTACAGAGGGTAAGAAATACCAGTGGAATACCAATAGACAGATAATCACAAATAACAGGTCTCCAGTATATGCGATGTCAAACAAGTGCAGCAAATAAGTGCAGCAAACAATGCACGATGCAAAATATGCACATGGTGCAATGCCATGGTCACCCCCTAACTCCAGTCAAGCCACCGAGACCGGCGATACTGTGTCGGCCGAGTGGGTAGAGCTGTGACACTGTCCGTACTCTGCCATCACTGCTCCTGAGTGACCGAGAGGACAGGATGCTGGTGGAGCTATCGCTCCGCCCCATGTATATATGGGGGAGATATCTCTCTCATCTTCTCTGGTCTATGGGTAGAGAAGGTATCCCTGCTTGCTACCACGCTCCGAAACCACTACCCCTGAGCGGACGAGCGGAGCAATACAGAGCAAATGCACACACCCAGCGGTATCCACTAACCCATGAGTGGCCGTGTGTGCATATCATGTGCCGGAAAACGATTAGGCTCAACCACAAGGGAGTCGCTGATCGCCGGCATGCAACAATGCAAGGATGGTGTATGATAGATACACATACCTCCCTCCCCAAGTCCTCAGTATACTAAGTCTCAGTCTGAAATCCTACAACAGGAAATACAGGTAACCTACAAGGTATACTGGCTGGAAACTACAGATCCCACAAGGTCAAATGTAAGAGGTACAACACGATCTCTAAGCATACATATAGGTATGGCAATACCTGAGACTGTATGGAACTACAACATAATAACTCAGGATAACCCACATGTATCCAGAACAGGCATAATAACTCAGGGATAACTGACAAGTATCCAGGACAGGCATAATAACTCAGGGATAACTAACAAGTATCCAGAACAGACATAATAACTCAGGGATAACTAACAAGTATCCAGAACATGCATAATAACTCAGGGATAACTAACAAGTATCCAGAACAGGCATAATAACTCAGGGATAACTAACAAGTATACAGGACAGACATAATAACTCAGGGATAACTAACAAGTATCCAGAACAGGCATAATAACTCAGGGATAACTAACAAGTATCCAGAACAGCATAATCAACAGGGATAGCGTATAATTTTACTGCTATCTATAACAGTCTATGCATAACAATATGACAATATCATAAGAGATAAGTCAAAGGGTACCCGCCTCCAAGAGTGTAGTCCGTATCAATCGAGACAGAACCACCCGTCAAAATAAGTAACAATAGATCCCGTCAAGTCCCTGTGTAAAGGATACATTTTAATTAGCTATTACAAAATTAGTAACTAGCTAATTAATCCCTAATCCGTATTAGGGTTTACCCTAATCATCTCTTTCCATTTAATTACCCTTGGTAATTAAGATTAGGTTATTAGATTTAATCACCAATTAACCCATTCCAGTTCAAATCCAATAAACATCATAAACCAACCAAACCTGTAATTGCCTTCAGCTCCGACCACAGCTCACGGCACAGGATTTTCAACCTAAACAAGTCTTGGTTGCAATTCTCTATATCCAAACAGAACAAATCCCCAGATCTACCAATCTGATTAGGAATCATCAGCAACACCTTTAACCTAACAGATCCAACCCCCACTGCTTTATCTAATTCTTAATTCATCCAACCAACCTACCACTCGTTTAATCAAGAATATCATCAATCTAATGAAGCTTACGACATCTCCTTACCTCAGTTGGTCACCGGTGATGATCCACAGTTCCGATGCTCAACAAGAAGCCGCAACAATACAATTTTCCTGGAACCAAGGAATCAAACCAACTGTCACAACTCCAATCGAGCTTACAATCAAAACTAATTTGACCACTTCCACTTATCTGATCCCAATCAGAAAATCCATCCAAATCTAACTCTGGATGGTGATCCTTACCTGAGATTCGCGACCCCAACCTGCTGCGATCCAAAGGAGCAACTGGGAATCCCTCGGCTTCACGTGAAGAAGAGCAGTAGAGGCTCAACAAGGTTGGCGACTCTAAATCTCAATCGCAGGGAACGTGGAGGAGAGGAAGATGGATCAAACTCCGTGCAATCGGAGTAGAACAGGGAGGTGATCTCCCAAGGGTGGCTGCGGCACGCAAAGAAGCAATCGGCTGTGGTTAGGGCTTGCGCGAAGGGAAGGAGAAGAAATCGGTCGGCGCTTGGCTGCGATTTCGCGAGAGGAGGAAGAAGAACACTGTGGCGGAGGCTTAGGGCTCAAGTTCGTGAGTGGAGGCGGCTTCCAGTGAGATGAAGGTGTTCGGCCGCAACAATGGGCTAGGTCAAGGGATATAAGTTGGCATTTTACAATTTAGTCCAGCAAACTTCCATCTAATTGCAAGACTGCCCCTAGGTCTTAGTTTCCCACTCATTAACCCTTTGTAACCATTTATTTTAATTACAGTTTAGTCCCTAATTTAAGTCCAAGGCTTCGGAAACCCTGTAACTTTCCCGGTAACTCGCCGAAAATTTCCGGAACCTAGTCAAAAGTGTCGGATTTAACAATTTGAGTGCGAGAGAGACTTGTACTCGGGAGTGAAACCCTAGGCTTAGGTGTGTACCAGTCGACTAGCCCATGGGCAGTCGACTGGTGGTGACTGAACCAGCCTGGCAGATTTGAACGTTGTATTGTAATGGTCAAATCTGAGTGGGACCAATCGACTGCCCCAGGGGCAGTCGACTGGTAGCGGTTGTTTCAGTTTCGAGCCCTATTTAAAGGGGCTCGTGTCCTACTATCTTTCTTGACGAAACCTGCTTGAATAAAGCCGGTTAGTAGTCTATTGTGTTCACAAAGCGTTCGAGGTGTTGTGGTGAGGTTTCGCCACCCACAAGGAGCGATACGTGATAGCCGGAGGTTATCCGAGGAGTGATCCACCGACGGATTCTTGGATTAGTCACCCGACCAGGGTGGATACCAAGTAAATCTGGTATTGTTAGCATTGTTATTTCTTCTTTACTTTGCATATTATTGTTTCCGTTATGCTAACTACTTTGTAGAGATTAAAATGACAAAGAAGTGCTATTCACCCCCCCCCCCTCTAGCACATCATAAACGATCTTTCAGTTGGTATCAGAGCGAGGACTGCTCTTGATCGGAACCACCGAGGGAGCGCTTGCTAGAGGGTAAGGGCCATGGAAAATAAGTTGGGTGACGATATCAACTCACCACCATCATATGAGCATGAAAATTTTGACTATTGGAGAGATAGAATGAAGATGTGGCTCGGGATGGATTGGGAGTGTAGAATGACTTTTGAAGACCCATTCGAAATCCCCAAGGACAAGCATGGCAAAAGGCTTCGCCCTAGATACTGGACAAGTGAACAACAAGAACAAGCTAGGTCCAATGAGAAGGTAATAAATATTTTGATTAATATGTTGCCTAACCATGTTTTGAGTAATATAGGGAAATATTCAAATGCATGTGAATTGTGGAATAAGTTGGAAGAAATTCATAAGAACCCTACATCAACTCAAAGAGTGGAAGAGGTTGAGGAAATCGACTCAAGGATTAAAGAAGATGAAAAAGAAGTTGAATTATCAAGAAAAGTGGAAGAAGTAAGGGGAGAAGCACCGATTCCATTCGAAGAGGGAGAAGAAATGGCAATTTCAAGTGTTGAGGGGAAGGAGAGACCCTCATCCTTACAAGGGCAAGAGACGACTTCCACCTCCATCAAAGCTAAGTCAAGAGAGCGTATTATATGCTTTGGTTGTAATAAAAAGGGGCACTACAAGGATAAGTGTCCACTAGGTAAAAAGGAGGTAATTCCTAAGCCCAAATTCATTCAATTTAAATCTAATATGGATTGTAGAAATGAGGAAGTACAAAACAAAAGAAAGAGGATTCGGTGTTTCACATGTGGGGAGCTCGGACATTATCATACAAAATGTCCAAGAAGTAAAGAGCTCAAGAAGATGGAGCATCTTAGGAAATGGGAGAAAGAAGAAAGAAAGAGGAGCACTCATCAAGGGGGAGCCCCAAGTAGACCCGACCCCGGGCCGGGTCCAGCCCGGAACCGGCCCGGGTCAACGGGTCGGGTGGCCCGTTGACCCGGTTCGCCGGGCCGGGCCGGTTCCGGTTCCAACCCCCAGAACCTTGAACCGGCGGTTAACCGCCGGTTCCAACGACACTGAACCACCGGTTCAGTGCCGTTGGAGACTTTTTGTATTTTTTTTGGACGGATGAGATCATTTGACTATTTTTTGATCAATGGCTATGATTTAGTGACCGTTATGATCCGAACTCTATAAATAGGGAGCTCCTTTCATCATTTTCACTCATAACACAACTTCTCTTCTCTCAATCTCTCATTCTCAACTCTCTAACTCTCAACTTCTCTCCACGTTCTTCATCGACGATAATGGAAGGAGGTCACGGAGCTTCATCATCTCGATCTCGGAGGGGAAAAGAAATTGCATACGAGGATCCCAACCTTCAAATTCAATCCACCGATGATGAGACCGAGGCTCAGCCCCAACGCCCTCCGATCCCCGAAACGTAAGGAAGTACCGATGCGATTACTTCTAAGGTTCGGGATAATCCTCCTTTAAAATCGTCTATTTTTACTAAACATTTTGAGATTGTCACACTTCCGTCGGGAGAAATGCGTGCAAAATGCAAGCATTGTAATGCTTCCTACAAATTCCAAGCCGGCGGCGGCTATGGGTCGTTGAAACGACATGTAGAAACGAAGCACCCGACGGAATATGGGCTTGACCGCTCTCAAACATAATTATCTAGATTTTCTAGCGGTAGTATTACTGATTCTGATTTATTTTTATATTCAGATAATAAATTAAGAGAATCATTAGCTAAATTTATTTCCGTAGAATATCTTTCTTTTAGTTTTGGATCTAAATGCACATTTGAAGATTTTTGTAAAGAATCTCTTAATCTTGCTGCTAAACGTGTATCTAGGACTACACTAACTCGTACAATTAAAAGATTAGGAAAACAAGGAAAAAAGAATTTAATTGAAGAATTTAGTAAATTAAATAATAAAGTTTCTTTATGTTCCGATATTTGGAGTGATCATTGGCAAACTCATTCTTATATGGTATAACATGTCATTAGATTGATAACTCTTGGATCCTTCAAAAAAGATTATTAGCTTATAGAGTTTTTGATGAATCACACACTGCTCATAACATTGCACAATTATTACACATAGTTTTAGAAGAATATGGATTGACTCATCAAATATTTTCAATATCATTAGACAATGCTAGTTCTAATACCGCTTCAACAGATGAATTAAAATTTATTTGTCAACCTGTCATTGGTGGTTTATTTTTTCATATTCGTTGTGTATGCCATATTTTAAATTTATGTGTTCAAGATGGATTAAAACTTTTACAAAATTATATTCAACCAATTAGAACCGCAATTTCATACTTATGGTCTCATCCATCTATGATGAAACAATGGGGTAGATTTTGTAAAGCTAATGGAATGCGACCAAAAAAATTTCCACGTGATGTTCCAACACGTTGGAATTCAACATATCAACTATTACAAGATTCTTTTCAATATAAAGATTTATTATGTTTATTTTTTGCACAAAATAGTAATACTAATATATATTTATTTTCACAACAATGGAATATTTGTAGTAGTATTTGTGAAATTTTAAAAGTTTTTAACGATGCAACTGAATAACTTTCCGGTGTTTATTATCCCACTGCTCATTTAATTTTAGTGAATTTTTGTAGTATAGTATTAATATTAAATGAACATGTAAATAATGAAGCTTTAACTTTATGTATATTAGCTATGAAAACTAAATGGGAAAAATATTTTTATTTTATTCCTGAAATTTATTTAATTGCATTTGCTTTAGATCCTAGATTTAAATTAGAAGTTTTACAAGAAATGCTAACTTTATATTATGACGCATTAATTTCTATTAAGGATTCTTCCTCTCCGGATCCAACTAATATTGTATATAATATTAAAAATTATTTATATGATTTTTATAATCAATATTATGTTAAATATGGAACACAAACTAATATTTCTGAAACACAACAACCTACTACTACTAATTTAAATCTTACAAAAGCCCAACTTTTATTAAAAGAACGGATGAAACGTCCACGAGGATCCTCAAGTTCCACACAGGAACTTGAGAATTATTTTACGACTTCTTTTGATTTTAATGAAGCAGATAGCGAAGACTTCGACATCTTGAAGTGGTGGTCACAAAAGGCTCAAAGCTTTCCCGTTCTCTCCGTGATCGCAAAAGAAATTTTAGCTTCTCCAGTGTCGACTGTTGCTGTGGAGCAGACGTTCAGTGCCTGCGGCAACATGTTAGATGAACGACGATCAACTATGTCTCCCGACTCATTGGAAGCTCAAGCATTACTTGATGATTGGACCAGAGCCAAGAAGCGAATCCAAGGAATGCAACATTCAGAAGACGAAGTCGAAGAATTTGATACTGAAGGAACAAATACAATGGGAACGGGAGGAAATGCAAGTGAGTGAGAAAGGGTAAAAATGTAAAAAAATAAGGGTAAAAATGTAAAAGAACTACGTGGGCTTTGATTCCCCTATACCCTAAGGGGATACGTAGGCAACTTATATAAGTGCAAGCCCTTTTTAATAAAATTTATTTTTTTAATTTTTAATTTTTTTTAATATAATAATCTTGAACCGTGGCGAACCGTGAACCGGCGGTTCCGAACCGTGAATCGTAACCCTCTTGGGCAGTTAAGGTTAAGGGTCGACCTCCCACGAACCGTTGAACCGGCGGTTCCGAACTGTCGAACCGTCGGTTCCGAACCGTGGTCGGGTCTAGCCCCAAGGGTAAGGAAGGTACCCTCTAACCCTACTCATGCTTCAAACTTTTCAATGAATGCTCAAAATGTTTGTTTGAATGATAGAATTAATAATAGTTGTGTGCCCATGCATGTTTTTGGTTTTAAATATCACGATAAAAGTAGAAACAATTTTGTATCCCAAAACACCAAGAAGTTTATGTTTCATGATAAATCTAGAAATTCTAGAGCTAAGGACCAAGGCATAAACCCTAAGAGAAAGGAGAAAGTGTCTAGACAAATAAGTGGACCTAGAAATGATCAAATTAGGTCTAGTGATCCTAAGGTCAGGAAGTTAGAAAGGGAAAACCAAGTGTTAAGAGCAATACTTGATGAGTTGGAAACAAACCTTGGCAGAGTAATTCAAGGGTCCAAGGAATTGAACATGATATCAAAAGGCCAGAATTATAAGAATGGTAGGCCGGGTTTAGGATACCGTTCTAGAAGGGCTAATGTCAATAAGGTATCATATTCAAGGATGTCTTACAACTATGGTAGAGAAAAAGTCAAAAATGGCAAAGAAAAGTCATTTGAGGGAAAAGAAAAGAAATTGACCAAGGAAAAGGTCTGTAGGGTTAAGAGAGTGATAATGGAAGGTAAAGAATCACCAGAGAAGCACCGGTGTGGTCTTGCCTTTGCTGGAGAGTTACCTAAGGAAGTAACTAGAGCTAGGAGCTCAAGGGAGAGTTCTGGAAGTCAAAATTGTTGGATCGAGAGAAACGATAGAGGGGGTGAATATCGTAAATCGTTTTCGGATTAAAAACAAGAGCATACGCAGCGGAAAATTAAATCACAACACAAAGACGCAAGCAGTTTTACTTGGTTCGGAGTCGCGGTCGGCTCCTACTCCAAGGCCCACGGTCGTTGACCGTTTACTGCGGGCAATTCTATATGTGCGCAAAACCAGTTTACAAGATGTATTACAAACTTAGTACAGTAAACTAAAAGTAGCTCTTCGTTACCGACGTCCGGTGTAGATTATATTTTTGGAGCAGAGGGACGTCGGCGGCGCTTGTATCTCGAGTCGGGAGGTTTCCGGAGCAGAGCGTGGGAGTAGAAGAGCGTGAATGCGTTGAAAGAATTGATGTCCGAAGCCTTGGGGTCGAGGGCCTTTTTATAGCTCCTGGGGGCACCTAGAACGTCGGGGGCGCCCCCCCCCCCCACGTGTCAGCTGATCCGAGTTCCTCTCAGTCAGCTCTGATCCCTTCAAACTCGGGATCAGGCTTTGATAGGGGTGCCCGGGACGCTGGGGGTGCCCGGGTTGACCAGGTCAACTCTTATCCATTGGCTTCGCTGGCTTCTGCTTCGTTAGCTTGATCTGGGGGCGCCCGGACCATCCGGGGCGCCCAGGAGCATGGGGGGCGCCCGGGAGCACGGGGGCGCCCCGCCCATGAGCTGTCGAAGCATTCACTTGCTTTACCTCTTTTGTGTTCACCTTGGGGGCGCCCGGGACACTCCGAGCGCCCTACTCAGCTTCTGCCTCACTCCTTTGAGGCTCTCTGAGCTGCAGACACTCGTTCCTTCGGTCCTGCATCCAGGGTTAGTCCAAAATAACATAGAGCAAATATATTAGTTGTATACAGCCTTAGCTGTCTTGGTTCTGACTTTGGGTCTCTAAAATGGAGCCCTAGGTTGAACCGACGCCTACTGTTCCCTCGACGGGGAACGCGTCCTCACCTACTCCTCTCATGAGAATTTACCTGATGCCAACCGGCTCCTCCGGTTGGACTTTTGCCCAGCTGTCCTTCGTAAGGTGCCTAGCTATCCTTCGCCAGGTCTTCAGTACCAAGCTGTCCTTCGCCTGGTGCCTAGAAGTCCTTCGCTAGGTCTTCAGTACCAAGATATCCTTTGCCTGGTGCCTAGCAGTCCTTCGCTAGGTCTTTGATACCAAGCTGTCCTTCTCCAGGTACCTAGCAATCCTTCGCTAGGTCTTTGTATCCTGGCATTCCTTCGCCAGGTGCCTAGCAGTCCTTTGATAGGGCTTTGTATCCTTTTATTCCTTCGCCAGGTGCCTATCAGTCCTTCGCTAGGGCTTTGTATCCTGGCATTCTTTGCCATGTGCCTAGCAGTCCTTTGTGTTGATGCAGTCTGGCCCTGATTGTTGTTTTGGTGTTGACACCGATTTAAGTTTAGGTGGATGATTATTGATTATGATTAAGTCCTGATCGGGGATCAGGCATGGTATGGAAAATCCTAGTCTGGAGGGCTAGGTGTTGGAAAATCCTAACCTGGAGGGTTAGGTGTTGAAAATCCTAGTCTGGAAGGCTAGGTGCTGGAAAATCCTAACCTGGAGGGTTAGGTGTTGAAAATCCTAGTCTGGGAGGCTAGGTGCTTGGAAAAGTCCTAGCTTGGAGGGCTAGGTGTTGGAAAAGTCCTAATTCGGAAAGGTTGGGTGAAAAGTCCTAGCTTGGAGGGCTAGGTAAAAAGTCCTAACTTGGAGGGTTAGGTGCAAATTCCCATCCTGGAGAATTAGGTGAAAAAGTCCTGGCTTCGAGGGTCAGGTGCCTAGCTTGGAGGGCTAGGTTGGATGAAGTTCTAACTCGGAAGGGTTGGGTGAAAAGTCCTAGCTTGGAGGGCTAGGTGAAAAGTCCTAGCTTGGAGGGCTAGGTGAAAAGTCCTAACTTGGAGGGTTAGGTGCAAATTCCCAACTTGGAGAGTTAGATGGAAAATCCTTGGCTTGGAGGGCTAAGGTGAATGGAAACTTAGCTTGGAGGGTTGAGTTTGAGTCCCTGGATCGGTCTGGTGATCGATCAGGGATTCTGGCACGCTGCTCCTTCGTGGATCGGTCTGGTGACCGATCCAGCGATGACTGATCGGTCGGGTGACCGATCAGGGAGCACACAGTGAGGTTGGGAACCTACTGTGTTGCTCCTGATCGATCTGGTGACCGATCAGGGAGTATGCGTTTCACCCATTGACTGGCTCCTGATCGGTCTGGTGATCGATCAGGGAGCAAGCAGTGAGGTTGAGTTCCCTTGCTGAACTGCTTCTGATCGGTCTGCTGACCGATCAGGATCACTGTGCAGATCGTTCTGGAGAACGATCAAGTGTCGCAGGTTCCTCTCTATGATCGATCAGGACGGAGCCTGATCGGTCTGGTAAGGTTCTGATCGGTCTGGTGACCGATCAGGAGTCTTCCTGATCGGTTCGGTGACCGATCAGAGGGCTTAGCCTGCGAAACTCAGAAATCGCCAAATATAAAGGTGGATCGGTCCGGTGAACGATCCACGACCTGGGATCGGTCTGGTGATCGGTCCAGGAGAATCTCAAAGAAATCGCGATTTCTGATTGAGCGTTGGGGACCGATCAGGACGGATCCTGATCGGTCTGGAACCAGCCTGATCGGTCTGGTGACCGATCAGGAGGCTCTCTGATCGGTCCGGTGACCGATCACTTTAATTCAAATTGCAGTGTCAGACGCTCTGATCGCGTCTGAACACAACCGATTCGCTGCCACTTTCCTCTGATATTTGATATGCTGTTTGATTTGCTGCTCTAATACTCTGAGTAAGTTTCAGGTGACAGGGGAGGATTCAAACACTCAAGGAGAAGTCAAAGAGAGCTTTCCTTGGAGCAGGTTTGTCCCTTTCTCCACACAGGTTGCAACGGCTGGATGCAGGACTGAAGCTGCTGACTGAAGCTTGGCTGAGGGAGCTCAGGAAGTTCAGTTAGGGTTCAGTGTAGCTGGCGCGTTGGCAGTGAGGCAGCTGTAGGCTGCTGGAGATGAGGTCACTTGTTGCTTGGCGGAGAAACAAAAGGAACGAGAGAAGTAGAGTTCGACAGTTCTTCAGTTTTTGGTGCTCTTGAGTTCCTGCGTTTTGAGTTCTCCACATCAAGCTTGCTGCTCTTGAGTTCTTCAATCATTCTGAGCAAGCCATTGAATAGCAATCATCATACTTGAGCGCTTGAAGGAGAAAACAAGAGGCTTGGAGTCCGACAGTGGGAAGACACGGAGAAGGGTTCTGCGTGAGATCGCCACTGGGTGGAGCTCAGGGAAGCTTGCTGTGTTTTTGTCCTTGCTAAGTGTTTGAGTAAGATCCTTCTTGTTGTTTCTTTGTGCTCATTCTATATCATTGTTTGAAACACACTGTGGGGAGGTTTCTCCACCGAGAAGGAGGTTGCTTCTTATCCGGTGATCACCGGGGCTTGATCTGTCGACGATCAAGGGATCGCCCACCTTAAGGGCACGCCAAGGAGTAGGGGCAAGTTATCCCCGAACCTTGTAAAATCTCCTTGTTAGCGATCTTGCTAATCTTGCTAGTTAGGTTTTGGTTTTAGTTTCTGCAAGTTTTGTTTTCCCATACTTCCGCTGTGCTATTAATAACTTCAAGTGCAGAAATTTGATAACTCTTCCAAGGAGAAGTGATTGGCTATATTCACCCCCCCCTCTCTAGCCATCTCGTTCCCAACAAGTGGTATCAGAGCTTGGTGCTCTGTTTGCGGCTTAACAACCGAGAGTTCTCAACAAGATGGCATTGAGAGAAGGCTTCTCCACCACCCGACCTCCATTCTTTGATGGCGCCGACTTCCAATATTGGAGATCAAAAATGGAATACTATTTGAAGATGGATATCCATACGTGGTTCGCGGTGAAGGAGGGATTCATCCCTCCTAAGGATGATGAAGGCAAAGAACTTGAGTCATGGAGGTGGACTGCCGAACAAACAAGGAAGAGTGAAGCCGACGCGAAGGCGGTTGTTACTCTACAATGTGGCATGAACAAAGACCAACTCATCAAGGTTGGTCCCTTCACAAGTGCAAAAGACTTGTGGAACAAACTCATAGAGCTCCATGAAGGCACCCGAGACTCTAGAATTGCCAAGAGGGACTTGTTCCTCAATCAACTCCAAAATCTCTCCATGAAGGAGAATGAGTCGGTAAGTGAGCTCCATAGCCGGTTCAAGGAAGTCCTTAATGGACTTCATTCAATTGATGAAAAGGTCGAGAATCGCGACCTTGTGAGGTATGTCTTGAAAGCATTTCCAAGGAATGCTTTGTGGTCATCCATGGTGGATGCCTACAAAGTATCCAAGGATTTATCTATTGTAAAGTTAGATGATTTATTTTGTGAGATGGAATTGCATGAAATGGCTAACAAAGGCCCCAAGGAGAAGGGGATTGCCTTAGTTGCAGGGGACCGGACCAACAAGAAGAAGAAGGAGAAGAAGAAGGAGAAGGAGGTCTCATCATCTTCATCCTCTTCCGAATCCGAGTCAAATTCTGAGGAAGATGGCAGTGGCTCCTCTTCATCTGAAATGGCCAACTTTGTGAGGAGGATGATGCGAAGAGACCGACGTTTCAAAAGTAGAGGTAACACTAGTGAATCCAAACTTGATAAGAATAATGCATCTTGCTTTGAGTGTGGTAGGAAAGGGCATTTTAAGAATGAGTGTCCGAAGCTCAAGAAGAAGGAGGAGAAATCCAAAAGAAAAGAAGAAAGATCCAAGAAGAAGAAGAAAGCTTTGAAGGCTTCTTGGGATGAGTCATCCTCTAGCTCATCCGATGATGAAAAGGAGGAGAAGAGCACAAGGCAAGTGGCTCTCATGGCTCTTGGAGAGGAGAGCAGTGATGAATCTTCAAGCTCCGCAAACACGGCTTCATCATCTTCGGATGATGAAGAGGTAACTTCTCCCGAGCTTGAAAAATGTTATAGAGCAATTGCATGTTTAACTAGTATGCTTAAGAAATCCAAAAACAAAGTTAAAGCATTGCAATTAGAAGTTGATCAATTGAAAGCCTCTAGGGATGATAACATTGATGACTTGCATGTTGAATTACTAGAAGATGAAATTAAATCTTTGAAACATGAGATTGTAAGCTTGAAATCCTCTAAGGTTGAGGAAATCAGTGATTTGCATGATAACGTGTTAGTAGAGGAAAACCAATCATTGAAGAGTGAAGTTGAGAAGCTCAAGAATATTCTTGGGAAATTCTCAAATAGCTCCAAGACCCTAGATATGATTCTAAATGCCCAAAGAGCAGTTTACAATAGAGCCGGTATTGGTTACCGCCCTAAGGAGCCCTCATTTGTATCTCTCATGTCTAGGACTGACATGAGACAATCTAGGACACCCAAGACTCAAAAGAAAGTTGTCAAGGCATGGGTGCCTAAGTCATGTTTAGTTGATGCTTTAGGTCCCAAGGTTTGGGTACCTAAAACTTCTATTTTTCGAATTGTGTAGGTTATGATTGAGGGGGAGCATCTATCAACTTGGTTTGTTGATAGTGGATGCTCCAAACACATGACCGGGGATAGATCATTGTTTACCACACTTCACAAGAAAAGTAGAGGTAATGTATCATTTGGTAACAATGGTAGTCTTAAGGTCATAGGAATAGGAGACATTCAAATATCCGAATGTCTTAGAATCTCAAATGTTCTTCTAGTCAAGGGGATGAAGTTTAATCTCCTAAGTGTCAGTCAATTGTGTGACACGGGTTACACAATTGACTTCCAACCAAGTCAATGTCTAGTTAGACAAAATGACACCTTGGACACGGTACTAGTAGGAGCAAGAGTAGACAATATTTATCAAGTTTCATTTAAAAGTGCTACTAATGCTTTTGCTAAGTGTTTCATGTCAAAAGAAGAAGAGTCCACCCTTTGGCACCGGAGGCTAGCACATGTGAACATGAAGAACATCCGGAAGTTGGCCAACAAGGGACTAGTTCGAGGCTTACCGAGCATCAAGTATGGAAAAGATAAATTATGTGATGCGTGTCAAATGGGTAAGCAAACAAAATCTGCACATAAAGGTAAAAGCACTGTAAGTACTTCCAATGCATTAGATTTACTTCACATGGATCTATTTGATTGTAGTACCATCATATCATTGAATGGAAGTAGATATTGCTTTGTGATTATTGATGATTTCACTAGATACACATGGACATACTTTTTGAAACATAAGGACCAAACCTTAGATATTTTCATTTCTTTTTGTAGAAGAGTTGAAAATGAGAAATCATTAACAATTAAGACAATTAGAAGTGATCATGGAGGTGAATTTCAAAACCAAAGGTTTTTAGAATTTTGCCAAGATAAGGGTTATAGACATGAGTTCTCTACTCCTAGAACACCACAACAAAATGGTGTTGTAGAGAGGAAGAACCGTGTACTTCAAGAGGCTGCACGAAGCATGCTTAATGAGTACTCACTCCCGAGTTACTTATGGGCTGAAGCTGTAAATACAGCTTGCTATGTGCAAAACAGAGTCCTGATTCATAGGTTTTTAGGAAAGACTCCCCATGAACTTTGGTTTGGAAAACCACCTACGGTTAAACATCTTAGGGTGTTTGGTTGTAAGGTGTTCATCCTAAACACCAAGGATCACCTTGGAAAGTTCACGGCAAAGGCTGATGAAGGGATACTAGTCGGGTACTCCCTCGTTAGCAAAGCCTACCGAGTCTATAACAAGAAGTCTAGATTAGTTGAAGAGTCTTCTGATGTGGTTTTTGAAGAAATTCCGAAATCAATTGACCAGTCAGAAAATGTAGAAGGAGTTCAACTCGAACTAAGGGGACTTAGTTTGAATGAAACTCCAAGTGTTGTTGATGGTGATGAGTCTGATGACGGTGAGCCTAGACAACCCATTGATCAGCCGGATCCTGAGGCTGAACTTGTGTCTAGTGAACCTGTTCAAGAAGCACCACCAACACCAAGGCAAACGAGATTAGCCTCTAGTCATCCCCAAGATCAAATCGTTGGAGATATCCATCAAGGGGTTAGAACTAGATCATTCTTCCGGAATGAGGCTAATGAAGTTGCTCTAATTTTCGAAATTGAACCTAGAAATATTGATGAATCATTAAATGATCCCGATTGGATTATCGCGATGCAAGATGAACTAGGTCAATTCGAGAGGAGTCATCTTTGGGACTTAGTCCCTAGACCTAAGAAGACCTCCATTATTGGAACCAAATGGGTCTTCAAGAACAAATTGAACCATAAGGGAGAAATCATTAGAAACAAGGCACGCTTGGTAGCTAAGGGCTACAGTCAAGTTGAAGGTCTTGATTATGATGAGACTTATGCTCCCGTGGCACGATTAGAGTCCATCCGATTGATGCTAGCATTTGCAGCACATCGTGGTTTCAAATTATATCAAATGGACGTCAAATCAGCCTTTCTAAATGGTTTGATTAAAGAAGAGGTCTATGTCGAACAACCTCCGGGGTTTGAGAGTACCGAATTTCCAAACCACGTGTTCAAGCTCAAAAAGGCACTCTATGGCCTTAAACAAGCACCCCGGGCTTGGTATGAGCGGTTGTCGACATTCTTGATTGAAAAGGGCTTTGTTAGAGGACAAATAGATCCTACACTATTTCTACGAAGAGATGGTGACAATATATTTGTAGCCCAAGTATATGTCGATGACATAATCTGTGGCTCAAACAATAAGGGCTATTTAAATGAATTCATTGGACACATGGAGAGTGAGTTTGAAATGAGTCTAGTGGGAGAGTTGACTTTCTTCCTTGGACTTGAAATCAAGCAAACTCGCGATGGTATCCATGTGCACCAATCAAAGTATACACATGAAATGCTTCGAAAATTCAATATGAGTGATTCAAAAGAGGTAACCACTCCCATGGCTACAAACACAAGATTAGACAATGATGAGAGTGGTAAACCCGTTGATCTAACTCAATATCGAAGCATGATAGGTAGTTTGCTATACCTCACAGCCAGCCGACCAGATATACTATTTGCTGTAGGTATGTGCGCTAGATATCAAGTCTGTGCCAAGGAATCTCACCTAATTGCTGTTAAGCGAATTTTGAGATATCTCAAGGGTACAATTGGTGTAGGTCTTTGGTATCCCCGTACCGAATCTTTTGATTTGATGGGCTATACGGATTCCGACTACGCTGGATGTAAGTTGGACCGGAAAAGCACTAGTGGGGGCTGCCAATTCTTAGGATCGTCCTTAGTAAGTTGGTCGAGTCGGAAGCAACATTGTGTTGCTCTTTCCACTACCGAGGCAGAATATATCGCCATGGGAGAGAGTATATCACAATTGTTGTGGATGATCCACACCTTAGAGGATTATGGATTGAGTTACAAGGGTGTGCAAGTGTTATGTGATAACATTAGCACAATTAACTTAACCAAGAATCCGGTCCATCATTCTAGGACAAAACATATTGAAGTAAGACACCACTTCATTAGGGATCATGTAGCTAGGGGGAACATCATACTCTCTTATGTAGAGTCAAAGTCAAACCTAGCTGACATTTTCACTAAACCACTTCCCGAGAATGAATTTAGTTTCCTAAGACGGGAGTTGGGAATGTGTCGCGCTTCATGATGTTCAAATTGCGGTCAAAACCCTTCATGATGATTTCGAAATTTTTGGGAACAATTGGGTAACTTTGGGAACATCTCACACAAACTATAAGGTTTAACAAAACGTTTTTGTTTGCTAGATATGGGGTGAGATGTTAGGTTTAACTCAATTTCTCAAAATGTCATTGCATCCCTTGAGGAATTAAGTTAACGAGATAATAATCACGGTGGTGACCAAGTATGGGGAAAACCATTGCATAACATATGTGTATATGGCTCCATGATCATACTTGGACATTCCAATCAAGGCAACTTGATTGGAAACTTGAATTTGGAATGAAAACTTGAATTTGTTTGATTGATTGGTGTTTGAGTTTGACTCCATTTGGATGGGTCAAAGTGTTTGTTGAACCTATAAGGACTTTTGATTCTTGTTCAGGGATCAATTTTAGTCATAAAATCATGTACAAGTTCGACAAAGTCCATCAAATATCGTTTGAAAAATTCAGAAGTTCTGAAACTGAACATTTCAGTTCGTATCAGGAACCCTGATCGGTCACCGGACCGATCAGGCATAGGGCTGATCGGTCCCTAGACCGATCTGACCCCTTCCTGTGGTGTTCGGTCCATAGACCGATCTGCGAGGCAAGCCGTGATCTCCCGGAATCTGACTAAGTGTACTGAGCTAGCCTGGATCGGTCTCCGGACCGATCTGGCACCCTGTGGGGATCGGTCCACAGACCGATCAGGGAGCTCAGAGGTTTCTCTCCGGACCCTACTGATCGAATCCTGATCGGTCACCCGACCGATCAGGAGGGCGTCTGATTGGTCATCCGACCGATCAGGCCCATGCCAGTCCGATCAGGCTGTATCCTGATCGGTCTGGACGAAATCAGATCGAACGATGATCCGTTCAAACGCATTAAATTTTGGTTGGTGGACCGATCCACCAACCGATTAACTCTCTCCAAACCCTCGTTTTCCCGAACCCTAGCGCCGAAACACCCTCTTCTGCGCAACCTTGTGCGAGCGAGAGAGTTCTTGCGTCTCCCTTCTTCATGCGCGTGCGAACCTTTGCAGAGATCCCTTCTGGTATCTTCCAGCGAGCTCTCCACTTGCCCCAAACTCTCTGCATCCGAGAGTTTTCATTGAGCAGGCCTCTCTCAACCGTGAGGAACCAGCTTCTTCCTCCTTTGCTCAAACTCACCCATGGCGCCTAAGTAAGCCTTGATTTCAGTTTTCTTTTCCCAACAGTTCTTGGAATATATGGTTGTGAAGCTAACCAAGTTTTGTTCTTGTTCTGGCTATTGTCCCGTGACCATGTTGTGCTTACCGTGACCTTACTTTCTCACCTTATGTCTATGATCAAATCTATCTATTTTTTGATTGGGTATTATCTATGATGATCAACTCTTGTATGTGTGATTCAACCCGTATCAATCTTACCAAATACATTAAATCTTATATCATGATCAATTCAAACCTCATTAGAAAGTCATCTAAGGGAAAGGAGGTAGCGGAGGGTAGTTCGAGGGGGAATACTCCTTCTTCATCTACACCTCCTTCAAGGTCTCCACCTCTCCCACATACTCGATTTCAGAATATCGCTCTTGCTCTCAAATTTCAATGGCACAATTTTAAACTCATGCCGTGTCGAACCATAGACCCAACTTTTATCTATGAACACTGTCCAACAATACGACAACGAATTGAATTTTATAATCTTCAACCCATATTGCACTTTGAAGGACCAATCAACCATGATTTGGTTTCTGAGTTCTATAGTAACATGGTGAGTGGAGAGGGCACGGGATGGAAAACCCGTGTTGCTGGTATCGATCTCGATTTCAATCGATCTATTTTCACTGATTTTCTCGGCTGTCGCCGGTCAGACAATGATTTCTTTCTCTATCCATTCCCTCCTAACCCTCTTCCAGTTCCCTTCGATGGAGTGACTCCTGATTCCATCTACGAGTACTTCCTAGGCCACCCCAGGCCAGGGGGTTCTGGTGAGTGCACCCGTGACTTTCCCACGTTTCCTGCTCTTCGTCTCTCCCCTGTTGATTATGTGTTGTTTAAAATCATCACCAATTGTCTCCTTCCCACTACCTCGAAACATCTCGATGAGATTCGACCGTTCCACTGCTTGATGCTTTACGGGTTGCATCAGCAGCTAGATTTTGACCTAGTGGCTTCGGTTTATTTCTCTATCATCGTACACAGTATGCATTCATCCCAGTCGGTCTATATGCCATTCGGCCACATCATCACTGCCTGGCTGGCGTCGGTTGGCATCGATGTTTCACAGGGCCGTATTGTGCCCATGACCCGAGAGGACTGCCGTCTGGATCGTCGCATGCTTGCTCAGTCCGGCATTGTTCTCGGGCCTCAGGGGCTAAGGTGGAAGGCTCGCAGGCATGCAGGGGAGCCACCGAGAGCAGCCCGTGACCAGGGGGCACCAGCTACTACTGCCGATTATGATGAGTGGGCTCCTGATCTACGCTGGCAAGTAGCGGAAGATAGAGCACGAATTGCATATCTCTGAGCTCTGGCGACAGGAGGTCAGCTCCGAGTTCCAGTCTTTTGATCGCCGGTTTGATGTCCTGGCCTCTGATGTCTCTGAGATGAGCGCATTCTAGGACAGATGGTATGAAGAATGGTATCATTATACGTTTCCTGATGGTGCGTCCCCCAGTGGCCCTTCACCCAGGGATATCATATATATTGATGATTCTGATGACGATGTTGTATGACGTTAGGGCTGTATGCCCTGTGACTTGGTTGTTGTGACCTTGTGTCACATGTATTTTGCTACCTGTTTGGATGCTTTGACCTATCTGTTTTTATCTGACATGCCTTTCTACTTTGAGTATATTTATTGTTGATGCCATGTTGATTATGTGCCGTTTATCTGCATGAATGTTTGATTGCCATATTCATGCTTACATTGCCATGTCTACTTGATACTTATGAATATTACGGCATGGGTTTATATTTCATACTCATATTATGCATGTGACTGCTATGTCTTGCTACAATTTTTCACATGTGTTCGTATGATCATTCCACAAACTATCACATTTTTGATGAGTTGGGATACCTCTAGGATTGAGGGGGAGTTTAACTTAATCTTAACAGTCCCTCTTGCCCGTTTTCGGTGTTCGACAAAGGGGGAGAGTGTGGATTGGTTAAGTTTAGAATGACCATGTTGTAGGGGGAGGATCTGGATTCCCCTATGATTCCAAAGTTGAGAAAATTGATTGAGATCCCTAAACTTAAAATCGGATTGTCAAACAACAAAAAGGGAGAGATTGTTGATGCAGTCTGGCCCTGATTGTTGTTTTGGTGTTGACACCGATTTAAGTTTAGGTGGATGATTATTGTTTATGATTAAGTCCTGATCGGGGATCAGGCATGGTTTGGAAAATCCTAGTCTAGAGGGCTAGGTGTTGGAAAATCCTAACCTGGAGGGTTAGGTGTTGAAAATCCTAGTCTGGAAGGCTAGGTGCTGGAAAATCCTAACCTGGAGGGTTAGGTGTTGAAAAGTCCTAGCTTGGAGGGCTAGGTGTTGGAAAAGTCCTAATTCGGAAAGGTTGGGTGAAAAGTCCTAGCTTGGAGGGCTAGGTGAAAAGTCCTAACTTGGAGGGTTAGGTGCAAATTCCCATCTTGGAGAATTAGGTGAAAAAGTCCTGGCTTGGAGGGACAGGTGCCTAGCTTGGAGGGCTAGGTTGGATGAAGTTCTAACTCGGAAGGGTTGGGTGAAAAGTCCTAGCTTGGAGGGCTAGGTGAAAAGTCCTAGCTTGGAGGGCTAGGTGAAAAGTCCTAACTTGGAGGGTTAGGTGCAAATTCCCAACTTGGAGAGTTAGATGGAAAATCCTTGGCTTGGAGGGCTAAGGTGAATGGAAACTTAGCTTGGAGGGCTGAGTTTGAGTCCCTGGATCGGTCTGGTGATCGATCAGGGATTCTGGCACGCTGCTCCTTCGTGGATCGGTCTGGTGACCGATCCAGCGATGACTGATCGGTCGGGTGACCGATCAGGGAGCACACAGTGAGGTTGGGAACCTACTGTGCTGCTCCTGATCGATCTGGTGACCGATCAGGGAGTATGCGTTTCACCCATTGACTGGCTCCTGATCGGTCTGGTGACCGATCAGGGAGCAAGCAGTGAGGTTGAGTTCCCTTGCTGAACTGCTTCTGATCGGTCTGCTGATCGATTAGGATCACTGTGTAGATCGTTCTGTTGAACGATCCAGCTTCGCGGGCTCCTGACTAAGATCGATCAGGACGAAGCCTGATCGGTCTGGGGATGACCTGATCGGACTGCTAACCGATCAGGAAGATCCCTGATCGGTCAGTTGACCGATCAGGAGGGTTAGCCTGCGAAACTCAGAAATCGCCTCATATAAGGGTGGATCGGTCCGGTGAACGATCCACGACCTGGGATCGGTCTGGTGATCGGTCCAGGAGAATCTCAAAGAAATCGTGATTTCTGATTGAGCATTGGGGATCGATCAGGAAGGAGCCTGATCGGTCTGGAACCAGCCTGATCGGTCTGGTGACCGATCAGGAGGCTCTCTGATCGGTCCGATGACCGATCACTTTAATTCAAATTGCATTGTCAGACGCTCTGATCGCGTCTGAACACAACCGATTCGCTGCCACTTTCCTCTGATATTTGATATGCTGTTTGATTTGCTGCTCTAATACTCTGAGTAAGTTTCAGGTGACAGGGGAGGATTCAAACACTCAAGGAGAAGTCAAAGAGAGCTTTCCTTGGAGCAGGTTTGTCCCTTTCTCCACACAGGTTGCAACGGCTGGATGCAGGACTGAAGCTGCTGACTGAAGCTTGGCTGAGGGAGCTCAGGAAGTTCAGTAAGGGTTCAGTGTAGCTGGCGCGTTGGCAGTGAGGCAGCTGTAGGCTGCTGGAGATGAGATCATCTGTTGCTTAGCGGAGAAACAAAAGGAACGAGAGTTGTAGTGTTCATTACGTTCAAGTCTTGTGCTCTTGAGTTCCTGGGTTTTGTTTTTGCTCTACATTAAGCTTGCTGTTCTTGAGTTCTTCAATCATTCTGAGCAAGCTATTGAGAAGCAATCATCATACTTGAGCGCTTGAAGGAGAAAACAAGAGGCTTGGAGTCCGACAGTGGGAAGACACGGAGAAGGGTTCTGCGTGAGATCGCCACTGGGTGGAGCTCAGGGAAGCTTGTTGTGTTTTTGTCCTTGCTAAGTGGTTGAGTAAGATCCTTCTTGTTGTTTCTTTGTGCTCATTCTATATCATTGTTTGGAACACACTGTGGGGAGGTTTCTCCACCGAGAAGGAGGTTGCTTCATATCCGGTGATCACCGGGGCTTGATCTGCCGACGATTAAGGGATCGGCCACCTTAAGGGCACGCCAAGGAGTAGGGGCAAGTTATCCCCGAACCTTGTAAAATCTCCTTGTTAGCGATCTTGCTAATCTTGCTAGTTAGGTTTTGGTTTTTAGTTTCTGCAAGTTTTTGTTTTCCCATACTTCCGCTGTGCTATTAATAACTTCAAGTGCAGAAATTTGATAACTCTTCTAAGAAGAAGTGATTGGCTATATTCACCCCCCCCTCTCTAGCCATCTCGTTCCCAACAAGTGTGTAGTATAACTTTTATGAATGATGCATACTCTTAAGGATTTCCAGCTAGACTATGTCCAAACCAAAGTGTTCATTGACACCATAAGCTCGATCAATCTTACGAAAAACCCAATTCATCACTCCCGAACCAAACACATTGAAGTAAAACATCATTTTGTTAGGGATCACGTAGCCAGGGGCAAAATCGTACTAATGCATGTGGACTCGAATCTAATCTAGCCGACATCTTTACCAAACCCTTACCTGAGTTTGAGTTTAGCTTACTAAGAAGGCAGTTAGGGTTGTGTTTAGTAGAATAAGACTATTATCATGTATGTTTTTGAAACTAGTCTTTCGAAAAATCATTTTTTTAATTAAGTCTTGAATTTTAAAATCCTTTTTCCGACTTAGATTTTTCAAAAAATTACCCCCTTTAAAACTAAGATTTTCTACGCAATGGATTTAGCCTAGGCTTTAACCCTAGAATTGCTTGCTCCTATAGATCTAGAAGTCAGCATCTCACAAGCACCTTAGGAGACTTTGATTGATAACTTAGACTGGGTTTAGATGCTTAGGTCTATGCCTTGACTCAAAATACTTTAGGTCAGTGCATCTAGAGTAGTTGGGGCAATAAATACATTTGAACAGCAATCAAGCTAAGTGTTCAAGATTAGAAAACCTAACTTGATCAGATCACTTAACTTGACTAACCTTAGTGAAAACTGCTGTTATATAACATTTAGTAAGTAGCTAACTGGGTTAGACAGGATCCGAACGAGTTCAATTTAGATGGTTTAATCCTTTTTGTTGCTTGGACTCACTTGAATTGGTTCAATATGTGTTTAGAATTTTTACAAAATAAATTGACTCTGATTCACAATTGTTTTTCGACCAGTATGTTTTTTTAATATATGGCTAAGGGGCTGAGTAAAAAAAAGAGAGTAAGAAAAAATAATTTTTGAAAAACTAATTCAGGGAGAGCTTAGTGCATGTTTTTCAAAAAGGGTACACTTAAACTTTTTGAAAAACTGCATATCTTTAAAAGCTTCAAGGGGAGAATCTCTAATTCAGGGAGAGCTTAGTGCATGTTTTTCAAAAATTAGTTTTCTTAAAAGAGAGGGAAAATAAACATGTTTGTTTGAAATACCTGCTTTATATGTTTTAACTTAACTTTTGAACTAGGTTGCCATAAATCAAAAAAGGGGAGATTGTTGGTGCCAAAAGCACCAAGATCGAACCTAGGTTTTGATAATGGCAAAGGGTTCATAAGTTAAGGTTATAGTGTGATCTAATGTATATGCTAAAGTGCGTAGGAAAAGTCCTAGGTAAGCTAGGCACGAAGTCCTGGTTCGTGGAATTGGGCAACAAGTCCTGGCCGATGGCTGGGCACCGAAGACCTGACCAAGGGTTGGGCAATAAGTCCTGGTCATGGACTAGGCACGAAGTCCTGATTCGAGGAATTGGGCAATAAGTCCTGGCCGAGGGTTGGGCACTGAAGACCTGACCAAGGATTGGGCAATAAGTCCTGGTTGTGGACTGGGCACAAAGTCCTGATCCGAAAGATCGGGTAAAAGTCCAACCGGAGGAGCCGATTGGCAAAAGGTAAATTCTCTTGAGAAGAGTAGGCGAGGACGCATTCCCCGAAGAGGGAACATTAGGCGTCGGTTTGACCTAGGGTTCCATTTGGGAAGCCCAAAGTCAGAACCAAGACAGCGCAGGCTGTAAGTTATACTTGATTTATCTATTATTTGTGTTTTGGAACTAACCCTGGTTGCAGAAACAAAGGATGGAGTTCTCTGCATCCTAGGCGCCTGAGAGGGCTCAGGTGCCTGTATGGATACAGGCACCCCAGAAGGGTGTTTTCAGCAGTTTGCGAAGCTGAGCCTCCACGTCAGCAAGGGAGGCGCTCGTGAGCATACAGGCGCCCCAGTCGTCCCAGGCACCCTTGATGAAGGGATAAATGTTGGCCAAGTATGCGGATGAGGACGCGCGCGGATAGGCACACGTGTCAGGCGCCCTAATCGACATAGGCGCCCGGATGACTGTATATAAAGGGGTTCACCCCCTTGATTACGGACAACAATTCTTTCAATGCAAGTATTCAAGCGCTCAATTCCAACTTCTCCGTGCTCAAGTTTCAAGCGCCAACGACGACCCGCTGCTTCGATCTTCGAGTCCTTTTCGGTCGTTAGTATTTGTTTAATTTAATTGCTTAAATTCAATTCTGTATACGTGCTTCAATTTTGTAACCTTTTTTTTGAAATATAGAATTGCCCAACGTAAACGGTCAAGGACCATGGGCCTGGGAGTAGGAGCCGATCTAGACTCCGAACCAAGTAAAAGAAATTGTGTTAGCATTGTGTTAAATTTCTGCTCCATAAAATTCTTTTTATATCCGAAAAATTTTATCGATATTCACCCCCTCTATTGATTCTATACGATCCCACACTTCTCCCTAGCCAACTCACGCATGCCAAAAGGGGAAGAGAAGAAGAGAGGAAGAAATGTTTCTCTCCTTCTCCCAAAAACCCTAGCCGCCCCCTTTGTTGTCGGCGCCGCAAGCCCAAGAGAGAAAGAGAGAGAGAGAGAGAGAGAGAGGGAGAAAGGAATTAGGTTAGGGGTTTTCATGATGGTATAGGAGGCTATATATACAATAGGGGCCATGAGGAGGAGTTGGTTATGCTCTCCTAACGGATCTTTAACCCAATCCATTAATAACAACCCGCTCTAATAAAGGGTTATTATTGAACTACAGCACCAACCCTACATTAAAATATGGGCTCCTTCTTATTATGTGCACATTATTTCCCCATGTTTAAGATATCATATGTCTATTAATTAATTAAATTACTAACAATTTAATTAAATAACATATAACTCCAAGAGTAGTACCACTCAACTTCATTATCTTGTCGAACCAAGTCCACCTGCAGAATTTACATGATAATCCTTTTGAGCTCCTCAAGGGTTCATCATCAGCCTAAAAAATTAGGACACGATTTTCTTCTATAATCAACCACACACCATATAAATAATATTATTTCTCAATTTACCGTGCCTATTGATTTAATGAATAAATCTCTCCCATTGATAAATTAAAGAAATAAATATTAAGTATATGTGCCCGTTATTATATCGGGATTAAGAGCATGTACATCCATAATAACCGAGGTCTTATTCGATCATACAGTCACTATAAATCCAATTACCTCAAAACGGTCATGTTCAATACACACAAAGTGCAATAGTGTAATTCTATAGTCAAGATAAACTAATACCAAATTACACTACAACTGTTCTAATGGTTTGTCCAAATCTATTTTGGTTGTGAGCTACTACTTATACTTTACAAGGAACTGATAACATGATCTTTTGTGTGGCACCACACACCATGTTATCTATAATGTGAAGTAATAGACAATTGCATACATATAACAAATATAAAATGCAAACACATGATCACTGTGATTCTTATTCCAAAATAGATATTCATACAAAAACTAGGCTTATAGTATACATCCTAATAGTGGTATTTGTCAAATATCTAATTCATCACAAGTCACCCTTCTCAAGCTTATATCCACACTCCTTCTTAACTTTAAATCCTCTAAAATAAATAGACAAGAAAGGCTAACTAGAAGGGTTGGGTTATGAAACTAAATACAAATTGAAAACTAAAATGAAACGAGGATAGAACTTGGGTTGCCTCCTAAGAAGCGCTTGTTTTAGGTCATTAGCTTGACCACCTTAGAGAACTCATCGAAATCTCGATCGGGCCAGAGTGAGATACTTTCAAACCTTCTTTCCAATATCCCAAGGTTGGGAGAGAGCTTTAAGTAGAGGATGAAGCAATGTTCTCTCCTTTATTGCCTCTTTGAATGCTCGCTCTAGAGGTCGAAGACAATTTAGTCCTAGCACCCAAGCTAGGAATATGACTACCACAAATGATGTTAGGGCCTTCTTAGTGCAAATCTTGACTTTGAAGGAGGTGGGAGAATCAAGTCTGGGAGTTTCCAACTAACAATCACTTCCCACTCACAGGGTTGTGCATCAATAGTCTAATCCATACTCAATGTGATAGCCACCTCTCCAAAAGTTCTTAATATATACTCATCCATAATGCTACCATCACTAATATCTGTCCCTTCTTCAATTTCAACAATCAAGCATTCATTATCCACTTCTGTGTCAGGGGCTACATCATGAACATCATCAAGAATGAACGGTAGTGCATCAAAAGTCTTGTCAATATCTGGAGTCTCAATTAATGTGTCCTCATCACTCAATATAACAGAGGAGTTTTCTAGAGCCGCTAAATCATAAATAAAGTCATTAATCTTTATAGTTCATTTGACATAAGATTTGATTGTGTTTGTAAATTATAATTTGATGCATCGGTTTGTTGTCGGGACCAAAGAAATATGGTCCCTTGTTACACTATAAGATCTTCTAATTCTTATTCTGTGGTATCCATCTGACTTAGAGTAGAAGTTTCTTCATCTTGGAAATCTTCCTAGGAAGTCATCTCAATGTGTTGAGATTCACAGGTTCATCAAGTATTGAATCATTTTGAAATTCTGACAGACTCTGATATGTCTGAAAAGTTTGCTCAATGCCTTGTATGCTTCTATACTTCATGTCTTCATAATCCTTCCAATTTTGAGGTGATTCAAGGTCATACTGTTGTAGTTGGAATATGCATGCTGCTCAAGGATTTCTTGAGGAAGAAAGTTATGAGTTTGCAGACTTCCCCAATAGTAGCTATTAGTGTTAGGAATTGGATCATTCCTACCCTGACATTCAGTTTGAAATAAACATTGAAGTTCTATAGGAGTGCTAAAGCATGGTGAAACAAATGACATATAGCAGCCACATGAGTCATGCTGTAAAATATAATAATTAAATTCTAAGAGTTAAATCAGGAAATAACCTTGCAGACTTTTATGAAAATTTTTAGATTTTTTTTTTGATTTTTCTAAGGTCATATTGGAATTTAGGGAGATAAAAGGGAATATATAGAACACCCATTTGAGATATTTCAATTATTAGAGGAAAAGTTTGTTTTATAAATTTATTTATAAATCATTTAAAACCATTTCCTTTTTAAAAAGGAAACCCGTGCACTAATCATCATTCGAGCTCACCACTCTTCGCCCGACGCCTCCTCCTTCATCCTTGTGCCCGATGCAAGTATGTCCTTCCCCAACCTAGCCCTCTGCCTCATGAGCACAGCATCGCAAGCAAACGAGGAAGCTGGACCTCTCCTTCCTCCACTAGGTCGGCGCCGCACAACCTTGTTGATCTCCACGCCATCGCCAGAGCCAACACTCCTAGCCTTCACTGCCAACCATAGCTAGGTATGGGTTTGTAGTTGGGTTGTTGTTTTCCGATTTTGGTTAACCGCAAGCAATCATCAACCATCTCCCGATGCCGCCTCGATTGCCGATAGTCCTCAATCACCGACCCTCTTCCTCTATGCGATCGATCATCGCAGATCCATCTGGAGTCGGGTGTCCTTGGGTCTCTCTCACCTCATTAGCCACCCTCCATTAGGTATTTCCTCTTCTCTGATCTGGTGGATCTACTTATGGTTGGTTTCTCCTTGAGATCTTGATGTCATTGTTGAGTGGAGCTACCGTTTGGTTCCCAATTATCTGTTCATTTGTAGAGAAGGTGGATTTTGTGGGATCGGTGAGATTGATAGAAGGGGGGGTGAATATCGATTCAAAAAATATTTCGGATTTAGGAAAGAGTATACGTAGTTAAAAGAATAAACACAGGTCAAAAACCAATGCTAACATGTTTGTTTTTCCTTGGTTTGGAGTCTGTAATGGCTCCTACTCCAAGGCTCATGATCCTTGACCGTTTACGTTGGGCAATTCTATAAGTTTGCAAAAGTATTACAGATATACAATTTGAAGTGAAAAATAAATAACAAAATTATACTGACAACTTCTAATTAAAAGATGGAAGCAGCACGTCATTGTCAGACTAACATTTTGGAGTTCCTGGATCGCTTCAGAGCAGCATACTTGACCACAAATGATGTGAAAAACTGATGTAGAAAGCTGTGGTCGATACCACCTTTTATAAAAGCATACCAGCGCTCGAGTGCCTATAGGGGTGCCCCCAACTCAGCGAACTAGCCACATCCCAATTTGCTAACCAGGCCAAATTCTATCCTTCTTGGGCGCCTGAGAGGCTCTGGGGCAGCTGTGTTGCCGACATGGCTAGTCCAACCAGCGCGTACCAACTCAGCCTGGCCCAAGCTAATCATCTTCACAGGGACGCCCAAGACCTAACGGGCACTTGTGTTCCCGGGCGCTTGAGACCTCTCAGGCGCCTATGTTCTCGAGCGCCCAGATGCGACCAACTTTAATTTCTTCTCCTGCAACACAGGGTTACTCCAAAACAATAATATATATATGAAATATGTATATATGACAACCGAAGCTGTCTAACCCTAACTTTGGATTTCAAATGAAATCCTAGGTCAGATCGACGCCTACTATTCCCTCTTCTGAGGAACGTGTCCTCACCTACTCCACTCTGGCTGTTGCCAACCACAACCTCCGGTTGGACTTTTGCTTAGCCTTTGAAGCTTCTGGATCTCGAGATATTTGTACCCTGACTCGTCCATGCATGCTTTTGTCCATTGTCCTCGCTCGGCTAAGACTTCTGCCCAATCTTTCAGATTATGTCTTCGGTGCCCGACCCCCGGTCAGGTCTTCGTGCCCAGTCCTCTGAACCAAGTCATTGTGCCCGTCTTCACTCACCAGGTCTTTGGTGCCAACTCTCGGTCAGGTCTTCATCTCCAATCCTCAACCAAGTATTCGTGCTGAACCATGCAGGCCAAGACTTCGTGCCTAGGTAAACTAGGACTTTCCTACACACTTAGTGAAATATGTTAGATCTAAAAACATACTTAACTTTGAACCCTTTGCCATTATCAAAAGTATGTTCGATCTGGTACTTCTTGCGCCAACAATCTCTCCCTTTTTTATTATGGCAACTCAGTTCAAAAGTTATGTTAAAACAAACTATTAAGCAAGTAGCAAGTATTTAATGAAACACAGTGTAATATTTTTCAAGGTAAGATCAATTTTTCAAAGTATCATTTCAAAGTTAAAAATGTTTTCAAAAGAAAACTTGCAAAGCTCCCCCTTGATAAGTTAGGTTTTGAGTTAGTTCAATTTTAAAGTAAAAAAACTTGCAAAATTGAAAATGCATGAAGCTCCCCCTTGATATGAAACTCTTCACTGAAGCATTTGAAACATGTGGATTTTTTAATTTGAAAGGCTTTTTGAAAACAAGTAAACTTTGAAAAATTCTAAGTATAAACATTGAAAAACTATAAGTAAAATTGATTTTTTTTTAACTTTTTCTTTCTCTCTTCATTTAAAAATAGAGTTTTAAAAAAGTAAAGTAATAAGTAAAATTTGAACAACTTGAAAAATAAAGTACTAAGCAGATGTTGAAAAAGTCCTTTAAAAAAAATTCTTTTGATACTTAGGAGAAAATTTTCTTTTTGAAAAAATATTCTTTAAAAATTTTCTTTTTAACTTTTCTACTTTTCCTTTCTCTCCCCCTTTGCCATATATCAAAAAAAAATATTTTGGTTATGGTGAAAGAAAAAAAAATTCGAAGAAGAAATTTTTAGGTATCAGAGCCCGTGAGGATTTTGAAAATGCAAATAAATTTGAAAGATATCTTAAGTGAGATAAGTCAATAAAGCAACAAAAAAATGATTAGTAAAATTTTTTTAGGGATGCATATAGTGTTAAGTAAAATTTGAGATTATGATGCTAAGGAAATTTTGAACAATATTTTAAGTGAAGCAAGTAAATAATGCCAAAAAAACAAATTTTTAGTGAGGCAAGTAAATAATTATAAGTAAATTTTGAAAAGAAATATTTTAAGTCAAGCTACCAAAAAAACTGAACAGTTATTTTAAGTGAAGCAGATACTTAATGAACAATAAGTAACAGGAATAAACTAATAAAAAAACATTTTAGAACCAATTTGATTAACCCATTTGAGTCTAAGCATGCAATTTTAAAAAAAATATAAAATATAAAATTTCTTAAGCAAAAGGATAAATTTTTCTGAGTAAATATATATTGTTTCAAAAAAAATCCTAAGTAAGTGAGACTTTTGAAAAGTTTTCTAAGAAAAGGATTATTGAAAATATTTGTTAACATAAATTTTAAGTAAAAAATAGATTTTCCTTTTTTTTTAATCATGCTCCTCCTTAATGTATTATTCTCTTTTTGAAAATATATTTTGAACTTGCTACGAAGGAGTTTAAGTGACTTATTTATTTTCTCCCCTGATATTTTGGAAAATATACATTTTCAAAAGTTTTAAAGGACTAGTTAAGCCTTTAAAAGAATGTATATTTATTAAGATGCATATTTAAAAAATAATTAAATACAAGATAGACTTTTGTAAAATATTATGCAAAAGAGAAAAAATTTACTAAAAAAGATAGTTAAAAAAATTTATATGGAGAAATAATATCCTTTTCAAATATATTTTAAAAACAAACTTTTGGCAAAGATTTAAATTCATTTCTAAGCAATTAAGCAATATTTACGATAAATAAATAACTAATTTATTTAAAAATTGAGTTTGAAAATAAATTATATTTGAAATTTAAAAACTTTTAAGTTTGAAATTTAAGAGGCTGAATTTGAATTTAAAATTTGAAAAATTAAATTGAATTTGAAATTTGAATATTAAGTTTAATTTGATTTGAAGACTTAATTAAGTTAAATTTAAAAATTTTGATTAAAAAGAATTGATGTGTTTGAGTTTGAGTTTCAATTTTGAAAAATAATTAATTTAGGTTAAATTTGATTTTGAAAAATTAGCTTAGTTAAATTAAATTTGAAATAGTTGATTTTGAAAAATTCTTTAAATTAATTTAGGTTAATGATGTTGGTTAGGTTGGACTAATCCTTTTGGGTCCTAAAGCATCTCACCCATTTCTAAATGACAAACCAGGGAAACTTTATCTATTATATGAGATGTATAAAAGTTTTATCTTTAACTTTAAGTGAAATCTATGATTTAATTGAATCTTGATTGAGATTTAAGTTTAACAAATAGTAAATTGAATATGCATTTCTATAATTGGCTTCCAGGTCTTGGCAAGACACAAGAGCCATCTTGAGTATCAGAGCAACAACCCTTTCCTAGATAAAACCTTTTTTAAAAAATTATATTTTCAAGTTACTCTTTGAGAAACCTTGGTCTAACTATTGAAGATGTGACGAGGTAGCTTCCGCTAGTTCCACCGGGCTAAAACGTCCAAATAGGTGTTAGTGTTAATCTTAGAGCCAATTATATGATGATTACTAGGGAACATTTTATGGGATCGGTGAGATCGATAGAGGGGATCAATATCGATTAAAAAATTCTCGGATTTAGAACGAGTATAGGCAGCGGAAAGAATGAATACAAGTCAAAACAAACGCTAACAAGTTTATTTTTACTTGGTTCGAAGTCTGTAATGGCTGCTACTCCAAGGCCCACGGTCCATGACTATTTACGTTGGGCAATTCTATAAGATCAAAAAATAGGTTATAGATATGCAATTTAAGTACAAAAGAAATGAGCTTAATACCAACAACTTTAACTAAAATGAAAAGGAGAGCACTGTAGGGTATAACTTGGCGGTTTCCAAGACAACCACGGGGTCGTTTCCGAGAGACCTCTCTATGTCTACGGATTAAAAAATTTAATCCAAATAGAGACCCGTCCCTCTAACGACCGATTCATCGTCGTGTTAATTAATCCAAGTTACAACTTAGCTGAAACCGAGGTTAAGGCCTTGTAACTTTTCGGATTAATTAACTGCGAAAAAGATGACAATTTGGATCACCGATTTTTGTGTTTATCTTCGGGGTCCAGTTAGTAAATTACTGACTATGATATCAAATCAAAATAATAATCTAACATACATGAAATTACGAAGTAAATAAAACAAGCACATGTATGAACATAAGGATGATCAAAGGAGCTTGGGAAGAGATATACCTTCCCGATCACCTCGCAGTCTTCTACCTTATGACCCTCCCCTCCTGGACGTCGTGTGGGCGATGATCTACCAAGTCGCGAAGTCACCAAGACTTGCAATTGATCCTCCTGCTTCCTCCTCTTCAATGCACCGACCACCACCTAGCAACTAGGGTTTCGGCCGGCCATATCACTCATCCTCTTGGACCCGCCGGCCATCCTCTTTGTTCCAAGAGATCGCCGACCACAAGAAGATGAAGAAAGGATGAGGAAGAAAGAAAGAAAGAAAGAAGCAACCTCTTTCCTTAATCCAAAACCCTAAAATCGCACTCCCTCCTTTCTTCTTCCTCACCGCCGGCGACAATGGCTTCTAAAGCCCTCGCCGGTGACTCCAACTCCCTCCTGCTCTGTTGCGCGCAACCAGGAGGAAGTAGACGAGATGAAGGTGAAGAAGTAGGAAGGGAAAATGATGGAGAAACAAGCGATTCCTTGCTCTTCCTTCTTCTTCACGTCGGCGCCGGAAAGCACCCTCCTGTGGCTACCGCCGGTCACAATTCTCCTTCCTCTCTTGCTCGCCGAACACCTCAAGGTGTTGTCCTCCTTGTAGATGTCCCACGCCCCAAGGAAAAGAAGAGAAAACTTCTCTTCTTCCTCCCTTAGCTCCGACGCCACACCAACCCTAGGAGAGAGAGAGAGAGGGGAAGAAAATTGGAGAGAGGCTATTAGGGTTTTCCTTGGATTAATTCTTGATCAATTAGCCTTTTATCAAAGAGGCCTGTATTAGAGACTGCTACAGGGCGATTTTGAAGGCAATTTTTTTCGAGCGCGGCTTCCTTCCGTAGCGGCGATGGCCGCCGGCGTCAGCAATCAGCTGACACCGGATTCCACAGCCTTTCCCCCTCTTCCAAAAGCAGCTCAACACTCTGAGAGCTTGCTGATTTCACAAGGAGCAACGGCTGAGGCTCCAATTTCTTACGCTGCGGCGCTGAGACCATCTTCACCAAGGGCGTCTAAAAAGACTTTCGATGAGATTGGAGACGATTACAAAGAGTCAATGATCTATAATGATAAGCACGGAATCTTCTACTCTGCGGAAGAAGTTTCATCTATGGCAGATCCTTATCGGTATTCTCTAATTGGAAAACTTTCCGGCAAACGCCCAATCTTTTCTATCATCAAGCTGGCTTTCCAAACCCTAGGGCTTTCTAGCCCTTACAACATCCGAGTGCTGCGATCGGGACATATATTTCTACATCTTACATCTAAAGCGGATATGGCAAGAATCTGGGCAAGGGGAGTATGGTTCATCGGCGGTGTTCCTCTCCGAATCTTCAAATGGACTCCAAACTTCTCTTATACAGTTGAATCTTCAATAGCCCCGGTATGGATCCAGCTTCCAGACCTGCCCATACATATGTTTAACAAGAAGAGCTTGTTTTCCGCCGCTCGTATTATAGGGAATCCAATAAAGATTGATGAAGCTACGGAAGATGGCTCAAGACTCTACATGGCAAGAATATGTGTTGAAATTGATTTGCTCAAGCCAAGGGTGAATGAATTCTAGATCGAGATTGGAGAAGAAAAGAGATTGCAGAGGGTTATATTTGAAAAATGCCCCAAATACTGCACTGTTTGTTCTCACTTGGGTCATTCGGTTGAAGAATGCTATGTTAATGGAAGCCTTCCCTTCCCTTCCTGGAGAAAAAATGATACGGATGAGAGGGTTTCTGAAGATAAGTTGGGAAAGGAAGCTAGAAAGGAGATTAGTGACTCTACAATTTATATACGAAAAGGTGATAAAAATAGAGATGGAAAACAGACTTGGATACAAAGAGACAAAACAAACAGCCATTTAGCAAACAGCAACAAATATCAAATCCTGGCCTCCTCTGATAGGGAAGAATCAGAAGATTTGAATGTGATCCAAGAACTGAAAGAAAAGAGGGAAAAGGAAAAAATTAGGGGAACAAATGACACGACAAACAAGAAGGCTGAAATGCAAGACAACATTAACGAACAGAATTTTACAAAGGTTAATGATCAAGTTACCCAGAAATCTGTTCAAGAAAGGACAGTGCAGTTTGTCCCTATTGCTGAAAGATTACTTTCTGCAGAAAGACCATCAGTTGCGATCTCATTAGAGCCAGAAATCAGAAGGAAGGTAAATTTAGATGCAGACAAAACAGAGGTGGAATTGCAAATTGAGAAAGTCTCGGATCTAGTAACTCATGAGGATGAATTCTTCCAAGCTAATTTTAATGATCCAATGGAAGCTGAGATTGCAAAAACCTTTATAGAAGAAGATGTTTCAGAACAAGAAGAAATGCGACAACTACAAAGATCTACTTCCTTACCTTCTTCTTTAAAAATTCCTTCATTTAAAGCTAGATCAAAAGCTCCTCCTGATATACCTCAAATGGTAACCAGAAGTAAGTCTCAAGCTCAAAGGCTTTCTAACCCCCCTCTATTATAATGTCAGGTCTTATTTGGAATATTAGGGGGATAGGAAATCTTCCATCGCTCAGAAGATTGATATATCTGAAGAATCATTACCATCTAAATTTTTTGGGTATCTTGGAACCAATGATTGATCTTGATGACGACTTTATTAAAAGAAGACTTGGATTTCCATCAGTTTTTTCTAATTGCTCAGGTAAAATATGGTTTTCTCATGATGCAAATATTGTATGCACAGTTTTGAAGGATCATGATCAGTTTTTACACTTAAAATTGAAATATACTATGCTTCCTCTGGATATTTTGATTACAATAGTCTATGCTAAATGTTCTAGAGTGGACAAATATGATTTATGGGAGCAGCTGGAATTCATTAGACCTTTAAATGAGGAGCCTTGGTTGGTAGGTGGAGACTTTAATGTAATTGCTAATGAATCGGAGATCTCAACTGGTATTCTAACAAGGGTTGGTTCTATAGAAGATTTTAATAATTTTATGATGATAACAGGATTGATTGATGCAGGATTTGTAGGTGATCGATTCACCTGGACAAATAATAGAATATGGAAGAGGTTGGACAGGATCTTGATCTCTAATTCTTGGCAAAGTAATGGGATTTCAGTCAGAGTTGAACATTTGAGCAGAGCAGCTTCAGACCATTGCCCTCTGCTTATCTCTTTTCCAGCTGCCGAACAAGTGGTGTCCTCATTTAGGTTTCAAAAAATGTGGCTAAGACATCATGGCTTCTTACAAACTGTTAGACTAAATTGGAACCTGCCGATTTCCAATTGTGGAATGCAAAAGCTTCAAATCAAATTAAAGAGGCTGAAAAGTAATTTAAAATGGTGGAACAAAGATATTTTTGGAAACATACATGACAACGTGCAAAAAGCAGAAGAACAGTTTAAGGAAGCAGAAAAAATATTTGACAGTGTGCCTTCAGAGACAAATAGAATCAATAAAAACAAACTTCAAGCTCAACTCTTTAAAACATTACAGATGGAAGAGGATTTCTGGAAGCAAAGGGCTGCTGTAAAATGGATGGGTGAAGGTGATAGAAATACCAAGTTTTTTCATAACATGGTAAAATCAAAAAGGACAGCTAATAGAATATTCAGAATATGGGAAGATGGAAAGTGTTTGGAAAATCCAGAGCAGATTAAAGCTTCGGGTGTTAATTTTTTTGAGCAATTATTAACAGGTGAATCTTTCAATGGTAATAAGGCAGATCTTGAATGTATACCAGAGTTGATAAATTCAGTGGAAAATATGACTTTAACTACCTTACCTTCCAAAGAAGAAGTAAAACAGGTAGTTTGGGAAATGAATCAAGAAAGTGTGGCGGGTCCGGATGGTTTTTCAGCTTCATTTTATACATCATGTTGGGACATCATTCAAGAAGATGTTTTTCAGGCAGTGTTGGATTTCTTTAAGGGAGGATCATTACCAAAAGGTATGGTTGCTACGACTATCATCTTAATCCCGAAGTCAGAGAATGCGCAAACTTGGCAAGAATTCAGACCTATTAGCCTGTGCAATGTTTCTTATAAAATTATATCTAAATTGTTAGCAAACAGGTTGAGACAATTTTTGAACAAGATAATTTCCCCAACACAAAGTGGTTTCGTAGAGAGCAGATTGATATCAGATAATATATTATTGGCTCAAGAATTGACATACAAATTAAACCATCATGTTAGAGGGGGCAATGTTATAATGAAATTGGACATGGCTAAAGCCTTTGATAGAGTTCAATGGAGCCTGTTATTCAGAATTATGGCAGCATTTGGTTTTTCAAAAAACTTTATAGACATGATTGAAAGATGCATTTCTGCAGTTTGGTTTTCTATTCGCATAAATGGTCAGATGGCAGGTTTCTTTCAATCAAAGAGAGGGCTACGACAAGGGGACCCAATTTCCCCCTTTTTGTTTATTATTGTTTCTAAACTTTTATCCAGGGGTCTAGAGAAGCTCTTTAACAATTATCCTAAGTTGAGTTTCTCTACAGGCTGTAACATGAAGATCTCACACCTTGCATATGCGGATGATGTAATAATATTCATGAATGGATCTATTGATTGTATAAAATTGTTAAAGAACTTCTTGAATACATATGAAGAACATTCGGGGCAAACTGTAAATGCAATGAAGAGTTTGATTTATTTATCTTGCAAGATATCAAACAATCGAAAGGGTTCAATTCTGGCTGAGACAGGTTTTCTGGAAGGCACATGGCCTATGAAATATTTGGGGATTCCTCTTTATACTGGACACCAAAAATCAATTTATTTTCAACCCTTAATAGAAAAGATAAGGAAAAAGCTTATGGGATGGAATCTCACGGTTGACTTATGGAGGACGCTTACTATTAATTCAGAGTGTGCTATCTTCTATGCCCCTATATTTGTTGCAAGTGATCCTTCCCCCACTGTCTATTCTTCACAGCTTGGAGATGATTTTTGCTAAATTCTTCTGGGGCTCCACGGAAACAAATAAAAAAGTCCATTGGGTGGCATGGGCAGATATCAGTAAGCATAAAATAGAAGGAGGATTAGGATTAAGGAAGCTTGCAGACATTAATCTTGCAATGGCGATTAAGCTATGGTTCAGATTTAGAGAGCAAAATACCCTTTGGGCTTCATATCTCTCTAATTTTTATTGTAGATCAACCCATCCGGTTATTGTTGAATTAAAGAAAAATGCATCTGCTTGTTGGCGTAGGCTTATGAAAGTTCGTACTCTGGCTGAGCAAAATATTGGTTGGATTCTGGGAAATGGAAAGATTAATTTTTGGTATGATAATTGGTTAAATGATGAACCTCTCTTTAAATTGACTGCACCGATTGGTAATACTGGATTAAGGGTTGAGGAACTCATAGATGGCTCTCATTGGAAAATGGAAGAAATTAATAGATTACTTCCGGTCGAATCTGCCGAATTGATAGTTGATATCCCACGTCAACTAGTAGCTGATCAAATTATTTGGAAACCTTCTCAAGATGGTGGCTTCTCCTTAAAACTAGCTTGGAATAGTATCCGGCAAACTCAAAATAGGAACTCCATAAATTATGCAATTTGGTGTGGGTTACTCAAACCGAGCATATCTATTTTTGCGTGGAGATTTCTGAAAAAGAAACTTCCTATAGACACCATTTTACAACATCATGGTATTACCCTAGTCTCTAAATGTCAATGTTGTAACTCTTTAGAGACTTGGAATCATTTGTTCTTTGAAGATCCAATAGCTAAAGAAATTTGGGCTTATTTTGCTAATTTGTTTTGTGTTAATCGGTATTCTATATTGGAAGAATGGAGGATTGGGTCTGATTGGTTAAAAGGAGGTCACATTAAAGAGTTAATGCCATTTCTTATTGTTTGGTTCTTATGGTCAGCTAGGAATGAAGCTAAGCATGAAGAAGTTAAACAAGAGGTTCGGAATATCAAAAGGAAAATAATTCAATATTGTTGGTTGGGAGAAGCCGCAGGTACAATAAAGAATAAACATTGGAAAAGTTTTACCTCGGTTGCTAAAGCCTGGGGGCTGGACATTAAGATAAAAGTTAGAACATCTATTATAATGGTGCGCTGGTATAGACCAAAATTTGGAGGCTATAAACTAAACACGGATGGATGTTCGAAAGGGAACCCGGGGAGGCTTCGTTTGGGGCTATAATCCGGGATCATGAAGGACAATTCTTAATGGCAAAATACGGAACTTTGGGCCTCTCTTCAAATATTAAAGCTGAGCTATATGCTATTGCTTTTGGGTTAGAACTATGCATAACTAATCTTTTTATTCCAATTTGGTTGGAATCAGACTCCTTGGTGGCATTGAGGTTTATTCATTCTTCTTCAATATGTTGGGAATATAGAAAAATTATTCTGAGAATCAGATTGTTGGTGAAAAAGTATCATGTGGTTTATTCACATGTATATAGAGAAGCAAATGCGGCGGCGGATTATTTGGCTAATTTAGCTTTTAAGTTGCAAGGTGAAAAAGTGTTATGCAAACAAGATATTGACAAGACTTTATATGGTATTTGTAAGATGGATAGGTTGGGCTTCCCAAATGTTAAGATGGTCCGGAAAATGCTGTAACAAGTAAAAGCAATAAATATGGAAAAGGCCTTCTTAGTCACCTTTATTTTCTTTTGATCAATTGGCTAATATCTCGGCTATTTCTGGCTTGCTCCTGATTTTTCTAGCAGAATCAGACTTATAAAATGTTCAACTTCTCATGCCGATTTAATGATACCTGATAAGCCTTATTTGATAACTGCATCCTGTTTGTTGCTATACCTGATGTCTTATCTGCAATTTATCTGTACCTTGGTAGATACTATCAGGTAAAAATTAACTGATCTCAACTGAATTCCGAATGATTTATTTCTGAAGGTTTGATGTGGCTGAGTTTGTAATGCAAATATTATAAGTGCCAAAACCCTGATACGTAGGAAGGCTAATTTTGATGTATGATAAGCTCTCAGATGTCTTTTGGATGCTTATGGAATAGTTTGAATCTGAGGACCTTCTTATTTGAAAAGGCTCTTAGATAACTTTTACTGGTTTTTCATTATACGAACCTGGAAATGCAAGGTGATTAAAAAGGTTCAGAATTTTCATAAGTTCTTCATAATATTTTTTTGTCAAAATATTTGATTATAAGGGGATGTTCATCTGAAGGATTATTAATAGAAATGGTAGAAATTTTATATCTGGCAAATTTTAATAATTCCATCTGAATTTGACAATATGCAAATTAAGGCTGATATCTTTGGTACATCTGATGTCTTATACAAAATTTGTTGACAATTTCTGAACTTGGTAGATATTACTAGGCAGTATTATCTGTTCTCAATTGAATTCTGAAGTTTAATTTCTGAAATCGGCTTGATAAGGCTGAATTCTAAGATGCAAATTCCTGATACGAATGAAGATGGCTTTGATGTATGACAGTCTTTCAGAACACTCTCGGGTGGATTTATAACTGATTTTGTTTGGTTAAAGGACGCTTATGGAATATTCTGAATCTGAGGAAAGCTCCTGGTGCACTGTAGACATTTTCTAAAAGGCTCCTTATGGTGGATTATTCATGTTTCCCTCTTAATATTTTTCTCATCTGAATGCCTGGGGTTTTTATTTCTGAAATCTGGTTTGATGAGGCTGAATTTTGAAATGCAAATGAAGGGATAATTATGTGCCAAATTCTGATACGTATGATGGTTGGCTTCCGATGTATGATAGGCTTTCAGATGTCTTTCGGTTGGTTCTTTATATGATTAACTTTGCTGGGCTGAAGGATGTTTATGGAATTACTCTGAATCTGAGTAAAGTTCCTCATGGCAAAAAGTCTTATTAAATGGGGCTATCTATCTGAAGGATCATTGTAACCAAAAAAGAAAAGGAATTTTATGCTCGGCTGTAGGATGATCTGTGGACTTGAAACAAAATGCAAAGCAAGGCTGAAGATAGTTTCTGAATCATACAGATAGTATCGAAATTCATTTGATAATACCTGCTTTGACTTATGCTTAACTGAAGGTTGCGTGTTGTCTAATGGCTGCATTTTGGAAAAATAAAACTATCTGAAATTTGGTTTGCAGAGTGCAGCCTATTAATCACAAAACGGAAAGCTGATAAAATTAGATGGTTGGTCTGTTCTTTTTATGAAAGGCCTTCAGAGGACTTCGGTTGGTTTTCCTTTTATATGATTCTGGATATGCAAGGTAGATTCAAAAATGTTCAGAACTTCATGAGCTCTTCAAAAGATTTTTCCAAGGTGGCACATTACGATAGGGGTTGTAAGCAATATAAGAAGAATGGTTTGTGTGAATATATTTCTAGTTGAGCTTTGCTTGGGTTGCGAAATGTAAATCAATGTCTTTTTGTAATTCTATATTAGAAGGTCAGGTTTGGCCCCCCTTCTAATATGGATTTTCCATTACTTGAAATAAGATCCATTTATTTTTTTCAAAAAAAAATTAGCCTTTTATCATGACTCCTATGGGGTATATATAGGGCTAAGATAGGGATCATGAGGAGGAGTTGGTTCTTGGTCCACTAATGGATCCAAAACCCGATCCATTAATGGTGATCCATTCCACTAAAAAATCCCATTGTACTTCCTCACCAACCCCCATATTTTCATATAGATTTCACCTATTACGAGTCGTCCATCTCCCCGTGTTTAAGATATTCAATGCCCAACAATTAATTTAATTTACTGATAATTAAATTAATTATCCTCTTGATCCTTGATTAGTACCACTCAACCTTTTTATCATGCCGGACCATATTCCACTTGCAAGATTTGACATGACGACCTTTTTGAGCTCACTAAGGGGGCATCATCATGCCTACTTACCAGGACACGGATTCCGTCAATAATCAACAGCACATCATATTATTAATATTATTTCCCAATTTACCGGGCCTATCGATCTAACAGAATAGATCTCACCCATTGGTAAATCAAAGAGATAATAATTAATAATATATGTCCGTCATTATTTCAGGATTAAGATATCATACTCCATAATATTATCCAAGGTCTAATCCAATTTATGAAGTCAGTACAAAAATTGGATGACCACTCATTTGGTCCTACTCAATGTACAGAAAGTACAATAGTGTAATTCTATGGTTAAGATAAATCACACCTAATTACACTACAACCATCCCGATGGGTTGTCCAACTCCATCTCAGTTGTGAGCCTCTTTCTTATGCTTCGGCAAGGAACTTGATAACATGATCTTCTGTGCGACACCACACACCATGTTATCTACAATGCCAAGCATCAGACAGTTTGTGCACATACTAATATAAACATGCACTGTGTGATTTTCCGATTCTCTTTAAAATGTAGATGTATCCTAACCAAAAGGCAAGGCTTTTAGTATACATCCTAACAGTCTCCCACTTATACTCAATGACTTCGCCGTTTTCAAAATGTCATACATCTGACCTCTAGATCCTTCACATCCCTAAAAGCTCTCGCTACCAAGGCCTTAGTGAAATGATCCACTGAGGTCATTCTCTGATGCAATCTAGCAACGACAGTTATTCCCTTTCTAGGTGGTTCTTGCACTCTATGTGTTTACTTGTCTTATGGACTCGTGATCCCTTCGAGTTTGTAACTGCACCATTTTAATCACATCAAATGTGATTGTTCTTTGAAAACTAGAAATCACATCGAAGTGCATCTTGAGGTTTCTGAACCATGTAGCTATATCGGCTGCCTCGTAGGCTGCCTGAATATCCAACCTCCATAGTAGGGTCCATCACGCAGACACTGCGCAACACTCTACTATACAATGGTTCTACCTCCTAAAAGTAAACATAAAACCCAAGGAATACTTATATATGCCCCTATCTAGATTTGGAATTCTGTATCCATATAACCTACAGGAAATTGGTCTGGCTGGTAAATCAGCATATAATCCTTAGTCCTTTTTAGGCACTAACACATGCTTTTACTGCATTCCAATTTTCTTGACCTATGTTACTCCGATATCTGTTACTCATGCCCACGGCACAACGGATATCTGGACTCATTTCTAGCATACAAGAGACTTCCTCTAGCCGATGCTAGAGGAACCGTCATTACCTACTATATCATCTTTGATAATCCAGACATATCTCTTAGATAGAGTAGCTCCAAAACTGAAAAGTACAAAACTTTCTTTTTGAGGTATCCTTGCTAGAATGCTCTAGGACAATGTTTTATATGAGACTTGAGATAAGCACATCATCCTTTTCTGGAGGTCCCTTAGATCTTTGATCCCCAAGGATGTGTCTTACTCCTCTCAAGTCTTTCATAATTATGTGGACAACCATACCCTTACATCTGACAAAATTCGTCTTTGTTGCCAACTAACAAAATATTATCTACGTATAGTACAAAAATACCACTTCGTTTCTGTCATATTTTATATACATAATATCATCCGTCCTTTGAACAAATCCATACAACTGGATTTATCTCTTCAATGTGGATGATCCCTGTCATAGGTCTAGGGATCTGGTTCATGTTCACATAGGAGTCAATCCATAGACTCTCCAAGAACATGAGACTTTCAAGTTGTCGAACAACCCTCCCACTACGATGAGGTACCCTTTGTGTATCTTCTATGACACGAGGTGCAGTACCTGTGGTATAGCCTCTTGTACAGTTGGTACTAAGATCAGAATGCCCCCATATTTATTTTACTCAGAGTAAGTCTACATTTGGACTTGTGGTTTATTACATAGTCCTTTTCCTAAGAATCAGACATTTGTCCCGACGAATGTCCTCTGATCCTTAGGATTATTAAACCACCTTATTGTTCCTTTAGGTTATCCTACGAATATATGCACTAGATTCTAACTTGTCGGTGTCTCTTTACAGCACAAGTGCTGAACTACTCATAATCTAAATATGCCTTAGACTAAGCTTTCGCTTGGTCCACATCTCTATGATTTTAAGAGACTACTAACCTAGACAGAATCAAACATACAAACCTTCGTATCTAGGACATATCCCTTTGAACAAATTTGGCTAATCTTTGAGAGGCTTATGATCTTTTTAACTATTAGCTTAAGATATCTTCTTCCTTCCATGGGTTGCACCATTCCGTTGGGGCGCACCAGGTGCAATAAATTGGGATCAAATCTCAATTCTTTGATAAGTAAGTCATACAACTATCCCTAGAGGTACTTGCCATCATGATCTAATCATAATGTCACAAAACTTTTACTCTGATGTTTCTTCTGCATCAAACTTGAGCTCTTTGATCTCATCAAAGTATTCAGTCTTGCAGTACATCAAGTAAATGTACTATTTTCCTTTAAATATTTGTTTATCAAACAAAATATTTAAGGGTACCTCTATTCTAGATAGATTAAGGACTTATACTTATCAGTCGAACCAATTCCTACATATTTTTGGCTCTCTGCCCCTAGGCTTAGAACAAGTCTCTTTGGTATTGTTACTTCCCTAATGAGAGTCAAAGATCTTAAGGAAGACAAGTCTTCCATTTCCAATGAACCCAAGAGCTCATTGATTACCAACCTTTGAATTCCACTAGATGTTAACAAGACCAAACCTTAGGGCCAAAATATATGTTTGGTTCTTCTAGGAAGAAACCTTTCTCTTATTTATAGTTAAGATGATAAGCTATTGCCCATCTAATTGCATCATGGGAGTCCTTTTGGTTTTATATAATAATTGTCTATCTATGTACTTTAATAGATAATTCATCTATTGCACTTTTAACAAATAAAAGCAATAGAAAATATCTTATTCCAGAAACTGAACCAAAAGGTTCTTTCCAAAAACTAAGTACATAAAAGCAATCTCTATAAATCCAAAACTATGTCAACTTATGCTAAAGACATAAATGAAATAGACAAAACTCTCACTCCAAAAAGTCATCTCCATAGCCTATCCATGTAGTCAGCAATATCCTCCTCAGCTAGCCGTCGAGTTTCCTGGAACCCCTGCATAAAAATGCAGACATGATTAATGGCATCCGTATCTACACACTAGGTACCAGTAGATATCACCGTTAAACATGTTACAACGACACAAGAAGAAAATATAACTGTGGTACTACTCTGGCGACGGGGGCAATCCGTCTTCCAATGTCTAGACTGCTTGCACACAAAGCACTTGCCTTTCGGCTTCTTCATGCGCCCCTGAGGTCCCTGTAATCCTGCTACTTTCTTTGCCTCAGACTGTTTCTTCTTCTTCTTTCCTTTCGGTTTAGAATTAGAAACATCTTGAGCAACGAAAGTCTGTGAACTCGGAGGAGAAAACCCTTCTGCCACCTCGAGTTCTGTCAAGTGTTCTGCCCACGAATATGGACATTTGTCCATGTTGTTTTTTAGGCGAAACTTCTCAAAACTCTCAGGTAGAGATAGGAGAATAAAATCGATCTGGGTTTCCCCATCGATTTTTGCTCCAAGGATTTCCATCTCCTTCAGCCAAGCCATCATTTTGAGAATATGTTCCTTTACTGGCATGCCCTCAACCAAGATGGTCGTCATCAAGTTCTTGAAGACCTTATGCCTAGCGGCCCGATTACCAATCTCGAATAGTTTGTCAAGTTCGAATGCTTTATTACTGGTAATGGAAGAAGCCTGATTTTGATGACACTCAGTCGTCTTGTCTGCTTCTAGCCATTTCCTAAAATATTCGAACTCCTCTTCATTGTTAATCTTGCTAGGCTTTTCGGCACACAACTTGGCAAGATCACACTTGGGTTCCTCGGTAGTAGAGACAAAATCCATATTTAATTCCTAATCCATTTTGTCACTAGGGGCATTTAATTGGTTTTCTCTTTGAATTAGGTCGAGTGGGTCTAGATTCATTTTAAAGCACCTGAGAATCACAACAATCACACACTTTAGATTTATGAAATAAATTGACACCTCAAAATAATTTATTACAAAACCTACCACCACCTCAAAACACCGAGAATTTCGCATGCCACGATGGTGTGGACGTATATGAATTCTACATTTGTGATAGGAGGTTTTACCCATTAACTTTACTATCTTGTCATCCTAACTTTCTGACAAGTAAAATTAATAGTTGGTCCTCTTCGACCTTACAAATAATAGCAGTGACTCCGATGGGGAGGATACTATTATTTGTATCTAAGTGTTTACCACTACACGACACCAAGAAAAATTATTTCTGATTATGTGTCTTCCGATGGGGAAGTACACACGCTCGTCAATAATTTCCTATAGTCTTTTCTGACCTAGTGATCCGCAGAATAAGCCCATCCGATGGGGAGGAAGGCACTCAGAGCCGACGCGCAGACTTGTTTGCATCACTTATCAGATTGTAGTGGAGACTATGGGACCCTTAGGGTCCCTCTCCCACTTAGTTATTTGCGTTGAGGTTTTTACATGTACACTCACAACAAGCACATAAACCAAAAATAATAGAGTAATGAAAAAATCCTAGATTTTTCCAACTCTTATGGTCTTGGTCTCCAACGTGCCTCCAATCGTGTCGTCACCTCGTCCACTCCACCCTATCCATGCGCAAGCCATCATGAAGGAGTCCCCGAGCCGAGATAACTAGCTTACATATTTACATCCATTGATCCTATACTCCAGAAAGGAGTGTACATGTCATCTAGATCAAAAGTAAATAGAAAGCTTGGCTAAACAAGTGTCATATTTAATTACAAAAAATTAAATAACTTATCTAGCCTTGTCAACCCCGAAGATTCAATTAATTTACATCAAACACAATCAATCACATACAAACAACACAATTGTCATAATAGTTGGAATCTAGTGCCTGCAATACAAAGTTAGCCTACGCACCTCCAAATATTATCCAGCAAAACAACGTACATGATAATGTGCAGAAAAATAACCCAATCCTAAACACACAAAATCGGAAACTTGGCTCCGATACCAATTGTAGGGTATAGCTTGGCGGTTTCCAAGACAACCACGGGGTTGTATCTGAGAGACCTCTCTACGTCTATGGATTAAAAAATTTAATCCGAATAGAGACCCATCGCTCTAACCACCGACTCATCGTCGTGTTAATTAATCCAAGTTACAATTTAGCTGAAACTAAGGTTAAGGCCTTGTAACATTCCGGATTAATTAATCGCGAAAAAGACGACGATTTGGATCGCCAGTTTTTGTGTTTATCTTCGGGGTCCAGTTAGTAAATTATTGACTATGATATCAAATCAAAATAATAAACTAACATACATGAAATAACGAAGTAAATAAAACAAGCACATCTATGAACATAAGGATGATCAAAGGAGCTTGGGAAGAGATATATTTTCCCGATCACCTCGCAGTCTTCTACCTTATGACCCTCCCCTCCTGGTCATGTGGACGACAATCTACCAAGTCGCGGAGTCACCAAGACTTGCAATTGATCCTCCTCCTTCCTCCTCTTCAATGCACCGACCACCACCTAGCAACTAGGGTTTCAGCCGGCCATATCACTCATCCTCTTGGACCCGCCGACCATCCTCTTTGTTCCAAGAGATCGCCGACCACAAGAAGATGAAGAGAGGATGTGGATGAAGCAAAGAAAGAGAGATGCAACCTCTTTCCTTAATCCAAAACCCTAAAACCGCACTCCCTCCTTTCTTCTTCCTCACCGCCGACGACAATGGCTTCCAAAGCCCTCGCCGGTGACTCCAACGCCCTCCTGCTCTGTTGCACGCAACCAAGAGGAAGTAGACAAGATGAGGGTGAAGAAGAAGGCAGGGAAAAAGATGGAGAAACAAGCGATTCCTTGCTCTTCCTTCTTCTTCACATCGGCACCGAAAACCACCCTCCTGTGGCTGCCGCCAGTCACAATTCTCCTTCCTCTCTTGCTCGTCGAACACCTCAAGGTGTTGTCCTCCTTGTTGATGTCCCACGCCCCAAGGAAAAGAAGAGAAAACTTCTCTTGTTCCTCCCTTAGCTGCGATGCCACACCAACCCTAGGAGAGAGAGAAAGCGGAAGAAAATTGGAGAGAGGCTATTAGGGTTTTCCTTGGATTAATTCTTGATCAAATAGCCTTGTATCATGACTCCTATGGGGTATATATAGGGCTAAGATAGGGACCATGAGGAGGAGTTGGTTCTTGGTCCACTAATGGATCCAACACCCGATCCATTAATGGTGATCCATTCCACTAAAGGATCCCATTGTACTTCCTCACCATCCCCCATATTTTCATATAGGCTCGACCTATTACGAGTCGTCCATCTGCCCGTGTTTAAGATATCGAATGACCGACAATTAATTTAATTTATTGATAATTAAATTAATTATCCTCTTGATCCTTGATTAGTACCACTCAACCTTTTCATTATGTCGGACCATAGTCCACTTGCAAGATTTGACATGACGACCTTTTTGAGCTCACTAAGGGGGCATCTTCATGCCTACTTAACAGGACATGGATTCCATCAATAATCAACGGCACATCATATCATTAATATTATTTCCGAACTTACCGGGTCTATCGATCTAACAGAATAGATCTCACTCACTGGTAAATCAAAGAGATAATAATTAATAATATATGCCCGTCATTATTTTAGGATTAAGAGATCGTACTCCATAATATTATCCGAGGTCTAATCTAATTTATGAAGTCATTACAAAAATTAGATGACCTCTCTTTTAGTCCTACTCAATTTACACAAAGTACACTAGTGTAATTCTATTGTTAAGATAAACCACACCTAATTACACTACAACCATCCCGATGGTTTGTCCAACTCTATCTCGGTTGTGAGCCTCTTTCTTATGCTTCGGCAAGGAACCTAATAACATGATCTTCTATGCGACACCACGCACCATGTTATCAACAATGCCAACCATCAGACAGTTTGTGCACATACTAATATAAACATGCACTGTGTGATTTTCTGATTCTCTTTAAAATGTAGATGTATCCTAAGCAAAAGGCAAGGCTTTTAGTATACATCCTAACAAGCACATTGTTGATAGAGTAGCATTTTGGAGTTCCTAGATTGTTTTAGAGCAGTACACTTGAGCACAAATGATGTGAAAACTTGATATGGAAAGTTGTGGCTCAAAACCCCTTTTATATAAGCATTCGGGTGCCCGTGTACCTATAGGGGGCCCCCGACTTAGCGATTCAGCCACGTCATCATCCGATGACCAAGGCCAAATCTTATTCTTCTCGGGTGCCTATGTTAGTAATGTGGTGCATCCAATCAACAGCCGTCAACTCAGCCTCGTCTAGGGTGAGTTTTATGCATTGGGGCGCCCGAGACCTCTCAGGCGCCTATCTTCTCGGGCGCTCGAGACCTCTCGAGTGACCTGGAGACTGCTGGTCTCCAAATGCTTCAACTGTAACACAAGGTTAGTCTGAAATTTAAATAACATATAATATATATGAAATGAATGCATATTCGACAACTAGAACTATTTGATCCTGATTTTGTATTTCAAAATGAAATCATAGGTCAGACTGACGCCTACCATTCCCTTGGGAATATACCCTCACCTAATCTACTCTGAAGAAATTACATTTTGCCAACTGACTCCTCTGTTGGACTTTTACTCGGCCTTCGAAGCTTCTAGATCTTGAGACATCTGTACCTCGACCAGTCCCGGCTAAGACTTTTGCCCGATCTTCCGAATCAAGACTTCGATGCACGACCCCCCGCCAGGACTTCATGCCCAATTTCTCAAACCAAGTCCTCATGCCCAACCCTCAGTCGGGTCTTCAATACCCAACCCTTTGCCAGGACTTCGTGCTCAACCCTTCAGGTTAAGACTTTGTGCCTAGGTAAACTAGGACTTTCCTACACACTTAGTGAAATATGTTAGAGTTTGTTTCCCGTTCGGTTGCGATTCCTCTCCATGCCCCCGGATTAAAATTTTCTATTAATTAGAAATAATCCAGATGGAAAGAAACTTTCCGAATGACCTTTTCATCATCGTACTATTTGATTGAGTGATCTCTTAAACAAACTTGTTGATCAAGCAATCTAACTCCATTGACGAATAGTCGTGGAATAGATGATGACGTTTGATCGCCGATTTTTGTGTTTGATTTCGGGGTCCATGACCAAACATGAATACAATTAAAACTAGAATAAGAAAACAAGTTATACCTCTTGTTTTACCTCTTAATCTTCTATCGTATTCCTATCCTCTTCTTAGACGTCGTGTGGGCGACGAACTTCCAAGAAACGAAGCCACCAAAGCCACCACCACTTCCATTCTTGCTTGTGCCGACCAAAGGAAGATGAACCACCTCTCTCCTTGCTCCTTGCTTGGTTGCGCCGAACCACTTCCCTCTTTGCTTGCTTGTAGCGCCACCCAAAGGAGGTAGAAAACTCATCCTTTTCTTGATGTTGCCAATGCCCAAAGGAGAGGAAGAGAAGAGAAGAAGAAGAAGAAGAAAGGATCTTCTTCCTTCACACAAACCCTAGCCGACCACTCTTGGTTTGCCTCCTTACGTCGGCACCACATGCCAAAGAGAGAGGGAGAGGGAGAAGGAGAGGGAGAGGGAGAGAGGAAAAATTAGGTTATGACTAGGCTTTGGTTTCATGACTCATGAGGTATATATAGGCTACAATAGAGACTACGGGGAGGAGTTGGTTTTGGTCTCCTAATGGATCCTAAACCCAACCCATTAATGTACATAATCTCCCCGTGATTAAGATATCACATGTCCATTAATTAATTCAATTACTGACAATTTAATTTATTAATATCTAACTCCATGAGTAGTACCACTCATCCTTATCATCATGTCGGACCAAGTCCACCTGTAGGATCTACATGATGAACTTTATGAGCTCCTCAAGTGGACATCATCATCCTAATTAATTAGGACATTGTTTCCTCCTATAATCAATGACACACCATATAAATAATATTATTTTCTAACTTACCGAGCCTATTGATCTAACAGAATAAATCTCGCTCATTGGTAAATCAAGAAAATAAATATTAAGTACATGTGCCCGTTATTATATCAGGATTAAGAGCATGTACATCTTAATAACAGAGGTTTGATTAGATTATATAGTTAGTATAAATCGAATCACCTAAAATCGGTCTTGCTCAATACACACAAAGTGTACTAGTGTAATTCTATAGTTAAGATAGACTAATACCAAATTACACTACAATTATTCCAATGGTTTGTCCAAATTCATCTCGGTTGTGAGCCACTACTTATACTTTAAAAGGAAATGATAACATGATCTTTTATGTGGCACCACACACCATGTTATCTATAATGTAAAGTAAAGGACAATAGCATATATAACAAATATAAAATGCAAACAATGACCATGTGATTCTTATTCCAAAATATAGATGTTCATACAAAAGCTAGGCTTTTAGTATACATCCTAACTATCTCCCACTTATACTAAAAGACTATGCTGCCATCAAACTGTCATACATCTGATTCCCATCCCTCAACATGCCTATTATAAACTTTCGCTGGAAGGGCCTTAGTGAAAGGATCTGCCAGGTTATCCGTTGATGCAATCTTGGCAACAACAACTTCTCCTCGCTTTACGATGCCTTGTATCAGGTGGTATTTGCGCTCTATGTGTTTACTTGCCTTATGGGCTCGTGATTCCTTCGAGTTTGCTATTGCACCACTATTATCACAATAAATTGTGATAGCTCTGGGCAAACCAGGAATTACCTCTAAGTCCATTAAGAAGTTCCTGAGCCATACAACTTCTTTGACTGCCTCAGAGGTCGCCACATACTCAGCTTCCATAGTGGAGTCCGCAATGCATTTCTATTTGATACTCCTCCATACTATGGCTCCACCTCCCAAAGTAAATACATAACCCAAGGTAGACTTACTCTTAGCCCTATCTGATTGAAAATCAGAATCCGTATAACCCACAAGGAACAATTGATCTACTTGGTAAACTACTATATAATTTCTAGTCCTTTTCAGGTACTTTAATATATGCTTTACCGCAGTCCAATGTCCTTATCCTGGATTACTTTGATATCTCCTAACCATGCCGAAGACAAAGCAGATATCCAGCCTCATACATAACATATCATACATGAGGCTTCCTACAGCCGAAGCATAAGAAACCGCCTTCATCTCCTCTATCTCCTTTGATGTTTTAGGACACATCTCCTTAGATAAAGGTACTCAATGCCGAAAAGGTAGAAAACATTTCTTGGAGTTTTGCATACTAAAATGAGCTAGGATAGTGTCAATGTATGAAGCTTGAGATAAGCACAACATCCATTTCTTACAATCCCTTATAACTTTGATCCCAAGGATGTATCCAGCTTCTCCCAAGTCCTTCATATCAAACTGTTTGGACAACCATACCCTTACGTTTGAGAACACTTTGACATTGTTGTCAATGAGCAAAATGTCATCCACGTATAGTATAAGAAATACCACTACATTTCCGTCACATCTCTTGTATACACAAGACTCATCCAGACTTTGTATGAATCAATATGACTGGATTACCTCATCAAACCGGATGTTCCATGATCTTGAAGCTTGCTTCAATCCATAAATGGACCGATTAAGCTTACACACAAGATGCTCTTTGCCCTTTGTATTGAATCCCTATGGTTGCTTCATATAGATGTTTTCCTCAAGACTTCCGTTAAGAAAAGCTGTCTTGACATCTATTTGCCAAACCTCATAATCCATATAAGCGGCAATAGATAAGAGAATCCGGATAGACTTAAGCATGGCTACCGGCAAAAAGGTTTCCTCATAATCAATGCCCTCTTTCTGAGTATACCCCTTCGCAACAAGCCTTGCTTTAAAGGTCTCTACCTTTCCGTCTAATCATCTCTTTTTTCGTAGATCCACTTGCATCCAATGGATTTTACACCATCAGGTGGTTCCACTAGCTCCTAGACTTGATTAGAATTCATAGATTCTATCTTTGAATTCATCGCCCCAAGATACCGCATCCCTATCTTTAAGTGCCTCGTCATAGGTCCAAGGATCAGGTTCATGTTCACCAAGGGCCCAGTTCGAAGACTCTCCCAAGAACATGAATTTGTAAGGTTCTCTAACAACCCTCCCACTACGACGAGGTACTACCTGAGTATCCTCTATGACACGCGGTGCAGTCACTTGTGGTATGTCCTCCTGTACCGTTGGTACTGAAGTAGGAACTTCCCCTCTCATTTCCACTAGAACAATCTCACTCTTGGGCTTGTGGTTCATCACATAGTCTTCTTCTAAAAATCGGGCATTCGTGCTAAGGATGACTTTCTGATCTTTAGGACTATAAAATAAGCCACCTTTCGTTCCTCTAGGATAGCCTACGAACAAGTGTACTTCTGTACGAGATTTCAACTTATCAGCGTCTCCCTTCTGCACATGTGCTGGACTACCCCAAATCCGAATATGTCTTAGACTAGGCTTACGCCCACTCCATAATTCTGTGGGAGTAGAGGGTATTGATTTAGAAGGTACCAAGTTCAGAATGTACACTGCCGTTTCCAGAGCATATCCCCAGAATAAATTCGGTAATTCTGAATAACACATCATCGATCTAATCATCTCCATAAGAGTCCTATTCCTTCACTCCACCACACCGTTCTGTTGGGATGTACCAGGTGTGGACAATTGGGATTGAATCTCAGCCTCTGATAAGTAACTCCTAAACTCTCCCGAGAGGTACTCACCACCACGATCAGACCGTAGTGTCTTGATACTTTTACCTTGACATTTTTCCATATCAACCTTGAATTTTTTGAACCTATCAAAGCACTCAGACTTGCGGCGCATCAAGTAAATGTATCCATACCTTGAATAATCATCTATAAATGAGATGAAATATTCAAACCCGCCTCTTGCCTGGATAGACATAGGACCACACAAATCAGAATGAACCAATTCCAACTCATCTTTGGCTCTATACCCCTTGGCCTTAAAAGGCCTCTTGGTCATTTTACCTTCCAAGCAAGATTCACAGGTTGGGATGTCCTCAACCACTAATGAACCTAAAGGTCTATCAGCTATCAACCTTTGAATTCTACTTAAGTTAATATGACCTAATCTTAGATGCCAAAGATACGTTTGATTCATTTTCGAAGACTCTTTTCTCATATTAGACTTAGAAGATGCGCTATTGATTTATATTTGCATCGTGAGATAAATTGGTTTAAGAGTGTATAAATTTCCAACCAATGCACCAGAACAGATAATCTCTCTATTCCTTTTTATAACAACCTTGTCATTAAAAGAAATAGAATATCCATCCAAAAATAATTTAGAAACTAAAATTAAATTCTTTCTAAAAGAAGATACGTAAAGACAATTTCTTAAAACCAAACATTTATTCTTAGCAAAAGATAAATAGACATCTCCCATTGCAATAGCCGCCACTTCTGTAGCATTGCCTATGTAGACCGTAATCTCGCCCTCATGTGGTCGTCTGATTTCCTGGAACCCCTGCAATGAATTGCAGACATGATCAGTGGCTCCCATATTTACACATCAGGTACCGATAGATAAAACCGGTAAACATGATTCAACAACTAATGAAAAAAATATACCTTTATTGTTCTCCTTTCGGTGGGGACAGTCCACCTTCCAATGTTCAGTCTACTTGCATGTGAAGCACTTGCCTTTCGACTTCTTCACTCCAGCCTGAGGTCCTTGAGATCCAACCGCTTTCTTTGCTAAACCATGTTTCTTCTTCTTCTTGTCTTTCGGCTTAGAAGCAAAAACTTTTTCAGCAACATAAGCTTGAACACTTTGACGAAATAGCCCCTCAGTTGCCTGGAGTTCTGTCAAAAGTTCTGCCAACGAATATGTCCTTTTGTTCATATTGTAGTTTAGGCGGAACTGCTTAAAAATCCTAGGTAGTGACTGGAGAATGATATCGACCTGGGTTTCCCCATCGATTTCAGCTCCATGGACTTCCATCACATTCAAATGAGCCATCATCTTGAGAACATGATCCCTCACGGGTGTTCCCTCAACCATGGTGGTCGTCATTAAGTTCCTCATAGCCTCTTGCCTAGCAGCCCGATTTTGCTATCCGAAGAGTTCCTTAAGATTGAGCATCATGTCCTAGGCAGTAGCGAAGGCCTGATGCTAATGTTATAGTACATTTGACATGGAAGCCAAAATGTAACACCGTGCCATCTCATCTGCCTTAACCCACTTCCTATAACTCACCTTCTCATCTTCACTAGAATTCTCACTAGACTTTTCAGGATAGATCTCAAAGAGTATAAATTTGTACTCCTCAACAGTCAACACAATATCCAGGTTCCGTTTCCAATCAATATAATTGGGACCAGTAAGTTTGTTTTCTTTTAAAATCATAGCAAGGGGATTGAAAGCCATTGTGATAAATCTTGAGAATCACAAAGGTCAAAACATTAAATTTTAAAATAATATTAATTCCTCAAATAATAAAATTTTAAAATCACCAACACCTCAAAACACCATGAATTTTGTATGTCACAATGGTGTGGATGTATACAAATTCAAATATTTGTAAGAGGAGGTTTTACCTATTAATTTTATTATCTTGTCAACCTTACTTTTTGACAAATAAAATTAATAGTTAGTTTATCTTCGTCCATACAAATAATAGCAGTGACTCCGGTGGGGAGGATACTATTAATTGCGTCTAAGTGTACACCATTACACGATACTAAGTCAATTATCTAGGATTATGTTCCTTCTGATGGGGAAGATCACACGCTCCTAAATAATTTTCTATAATCATATTTGATCTAGTGATCCGCAAAATAAACTTATCTGATGTGGAGGAAGGCACTCAGAGCCAATGCGCAAGTTTGTTTGCATCACTTATCAAATTGGTAATGGAGGCCACGAGACTCAAAGATTTCCTCTCCCACTTAGTAATTTAAAATTGAGGAATTTTACAAGCATACATAACAAGTATATTAAATAATCAAGCAATAAATATGAAAAACTAAATTTCCAACTATTATGACTTTTGATCTCCAATATGCCTCCAGTCGTGTTGTCACCTCGTCTCCTTCTTCCTTCACTCCGAGCCGAGAATAAAAACTATTTTAATTTACATCCATCGATCCTATACTCCACAAAGGAGTGTACAAAAAATGTACATCGAAAGTAAATTAAAACAAATGGCTAACATTTGCCGCATTTAATAACAATTAAATGCAAACAGCCTCATCAACCCCAAGGATTCAAATAAATACTACAATCACACAATCACATCATACACAATCACACATAGCCATAATAGTTAGATCTTATGCCTGTAACCAAAAAGTTAACTTCATGCACATCCTACTATTAACCGGCATATATCATATATGAATGCATGAAAGTAACTGAATCTAAAACACACAAAACCAGAAACCATGGCTCTGATACCAATTATTGGTTTCCCATTCGGTTGTGATTCTTCTCCATGTCCCCGGATTAAAATTTTCTATTAATTAGAAATAATCCGGATGGAAAGAAACTTTCCGAACGACCTTTTCATCATCGTACTATTTGATTGAGTGATATCTTGAATAAACATGTTGTTCAAGCAATCTAACTCCTTTTACGAATAGCCGCGGAATAGATGATGACGTTTGATCACCGGTTTTTGTATTTGATTTTGGGGTCCATGACAAAACATGAAGACAATTGAAACTAGAACAAGAAAACAAGTTATACCTCTTGTTTTACTTCTTGATCTTCTATCGTATTCCTATCCTCTTCTTGGACATCGTGTGGGGGGCGGTCTTCCAAGAAACGAAGCCACCAAAGCCACCACCTCTTCCTTTCTTGCTTGCGCTGACCAAAGGAAGATGAACCACCTCCCTCCTTGCTCCTTGCTTGGTTGCGCCAAACCACTTCCCTCTTTGCTTGCTTGCGGAGCCACCCAATGGAGGTAGAAAAACTCCTTTGCTTGATGTTGTTGGCGCCCAAAGGAGAGGAAGAGAAGAGAAGAAGAAGAAGAAGAAAGGATCTTCTTCCTTCCCATAAACCCTAGCCGACCACTCTTGGGTTGCCTCCTTGCCCCGGCGCCACAAGCCAAAGAGAGAGAGAGAGGGAGATAGGAAAAATTAGGTTAAGACTAGGCTTTGGTTTCATGACTCATGAGGTATATATAGGCTACAATAGGGACCATGAGGAGGAGTTGGTTTTGGTCTCCTAATGGATCCTAAATTTGGCCCATTAATGATAAACCGCTCCACTAATGGGTTATCATTGAACTACCGCACCAACCCCATAATTAAATGTAGGCTCCACCATATTATGTCTATATAATCTCCCCGTGTTTAAGATATTACATGTCCATTAATTAATTAAATTATTGATAATTTAATTAAATATCAAACTCCATAACTTGTACCACTCATCCATATCATCATGCTGGACCAAGTCCACCTGCAGGATTTATATGATGAACTTTATGAGCTCTTCAAGGGGGCATCATCATCCTAAATAATTAGGACACAATTTTCTCCTACAATCAACGACACACCATGTAAATAATATTATTTCACAACTTACCGGACCTATCGATTTAACAAAATAAATCTTGCCCATTGGTAAATCAAGAAAATAAATATTAAGTACATGTGGTCGTTATTATATCAGGATTAAGAGCATGTACATCATAATAATAGAGGTCTGATTCGATTATATAGTCAGTATAAATCGAATTACCTTTAAGTCGGTCCTGCTTAATACACACAAAGTGTACTAGTGTAATTCTATAGTCAAGATAGACTAATACCAAATTACACTACAACCATTCCAATGGTTTATCCAAATCCATCTCGGTTGTGAGCTACTACTTATACTTTACAAGGAACCGATAGCATAATCTTCTATGTGGCACCACACACCATATTATCTACAATGTAAAGTAAAGGATAATAGCATATATAACAAATATAAACTGGAAACAATAACCATGTGATTCTTATTCCAAAATATAGATATTCATACAAAAACTAGGCTTTTAATATAGATCCTAATAGTTAGATCCAAAATAATACTTAACTTTGAACCTTTTTGGCATTATCAAAGCCAGATTCGATCGGGTACTTCCGGTAACAACAGTCTCCCTGTTTTTGATTTATGGCAATCTAGTTCAATAGTTAAGTTAAAATTGGCAGATAAGGAAGTAACAAAAGTATTTAAAGAAACACAGTATGACATTTTTTAAAGTAGGATCAATATTTCAAAGTATCATTTCAAGGTTGTGTTAATAGGAGCCCTAGAGCCAATTATGTGATGATTTGACTAGGGACTTTTTGTATCATATTCTATCAGTAATAAAGGCATGTTTGGTTATTATACTTTTTTTTTAAAGAAACCCTTCTTATTGCTGAAAGAGAAGTCCGTATTAGAAGGGGGCCAAAACCTGACCTTCCAATACGGAGGTACAAAGACTATGACTGATTTACATGTATCTTTAAAAAATAAAAGAAAATACTGACTGTCCATATAAATCTGTACAAATAATAGCCAGCTCCTTATTAACTCAGAATAGATGTAGAATCCCACTCCAACCACTTTTGCCCTTTGTCTTGCTTATGCTCTTACTCTCTAGCAGATTTTCACTTCTCTTGGATCAAATTGTATGGATCAATCGCTTCCATGTAGCATCCATCTGAAGATTCCATCTCAACGCTTCAACCAGATTTGCACACCCGATGTTCACTTTGGGCCAGTGACCAACCATAAACGGATTTGATGCATCTTTTGATAGATCGATGACGTTGCTAGAGGGGGGGTGAATAGCCCTTTTTCGTTGTTTCTCTATACAGAAGTTAGCACAATACAAACAATAATATGCAAAGGAAGAGAGAGAGAGAGAGCAATGCTAACACCGGAATTTACTTGGTATCCACCCAATTGGGTGACTAATCCAAGGATTCACGCGCGTACTCCACCTCCACTATGAAAAGTCTCCTTCAGGTGGAGAAACCATTACAATGGTGTTGTCTTCCTCTTTACAGAATACAATGATTGGAGAGAGAAGAAGATGAAAAGACTTTTTGCATGAATAGCACTTCGTTATAGTACGAAACCATACCGTTCACGTGCAAAAAGGTCCTCTTTTTATAAGAGAACAGGACAACCTCGTAGGCTATCCAGGGCAGTTGACTGGCCTAGCATTCAATAACGAAGATACTTGAAGAGGATGGGGCATCAGATGCCTTCTCTTTCAAGGACTCAAGATAAATCTTGCAGTTTCTTCGCAAGTGACCCTCCTTGCCACAGTGATGGCAAGTGCCTTTTAGGGTTTTTTTCAGTCTTTTTGGCCTTTTTCTTCTTTCCCTTATTCTGTTCTTTGGCCTCCCTCTTAGAACCTTTCTTCGAGGATCCAACTAACAGTATTGTCTTCTGATCCTGCTTTACAGAAGGCTCTACAGTCTTCAGCAGGTTGAGCAACTCTGGAAACTGGTCTAGAGTTGCATCTTTAGAAGGACGGTTGGGAAGTTGTTCTTCAAGGACATAAGCAAGCTTTTCTGCCTTGAGGACTATCCTCAGGTTTCGAAGCCAGTCCATGAAGTTCGGCCCAGTCAGTTTATTGGTGTCCAAAATGGAACGCAAGTTTATGTAAGACATGATCGAGTGATTATCTTAGAAATACAAATTGAGATTATGTGAGAAGATTGATTAAGAATGTATCAACATACATAAATTAAATCCTATTTATTTTACGAATTGAATCACCCTTATTATCAATTCGGGAGATTGTAGGAACATCTCCAAATAGGTTGATATCCAACCATAGATAAGAACCACCATGGCTGTGGCCATCAAGTTTTTCTTAGCTATGAAGGTAGGTAATTATACCGATTACACATCACATATATGTAACTATCACTTTATGCTATCAACTAATTTGAATGTTTGCATAAATCATTGGGTTGTTAACTCATTAACAAGTATGTATCAATATACATAGCACCCAACTGCACCTCTCTTTACATCGACCTTGGCTGTGGCACAACAAATCGATGCTCCAAGCTTAAGGCTGACCCATTAATCAAGAAATAGTTTTAATATGGTTGGAGCTCATTCAACCATTTAGTCAGGCTTGGATGTGTCCAACAACCAAAACTAAGGATTGACCTCTGACTCCAACTATATTATACATAAACTAATTCCATGGTTTGAACATGTTGAGGTTCAAGTCGGGCATGGATGTGTCCATCAACCCTAGCGAGAAACAAAACTCCGATTCTAACCATATTAATGGAAGGTGTTAGCCTTAATATTTTTGTAAGGGGTGTTTGGGTCTCATTCTTTTCTAAGCACATTCATGACATAAAATTATGTCATGACTAACGATTTCCTTAATAAAGTATGTATGTGACTTAATTTATCAAGTCTCATGAATTAAATTAGGAACCGGATTTCCTAATTATAATTTCATACTTTATTAAAGGAATTGTTTTGGGAAACAATTTCCTAAATTATCATAATTAATTTCGGAAATAATATGTTCAAGATTTTCATTTCTCTAAATCAAATCTTATTAAATTAAGAGACAAATCCCTTAATTCAACCACATATTATTTTCATGAAAATCTTATTTAAGAAAACTCTATAGGAAACCATTTTCCTAATTAATTTTGGAGACAATAATATGTAAGAGCATCACCTCTTCAACATATTTTATTCATGGATTTAATTAATTACAACAAATCGTTTTCTAAGGGTGGCTCCCCGAGGCTCAGATACCCAAAGAAAAGTAATTTGTCGTAAATCCAATTTGGACGGCTCCCCGAGGCTCAATCCAAATCAAACATGACAATTTCAATTAAAAATTGGGAAATTAAATTACAACAACTAACTTTAAATTGGACGGCTCCCCGAGGCTCAATCCAAAATAAAGAATTTTGTTGTCAATTTAAAGACCAATTCAAATTTAATTGTCAATTAACTATCCATGAATTTGTCTAGACTTTCTCAAAAGAAAGTGCCCAAAATTGCGAGATTTCAAAAAATAATTTTCAAAATAATTGTAAGTTTCGGGAAAAAGAAAACTTACATATTTCCAAAAATTGGAAAATTTCTAAAATAGAAAAATTTCCAGAATTTGGAAAGTTTCCAAAGATGGGAAGTTTTCACAATTATCATAAAATTTTAGAAACTAGAAAATTCCAAACGTTTGCGAAATTTCATGAAGATTTCCAAACTTTGAAATTTCTAAATCTAAAATCTATTATAATTTGAAAGTTTCCATAATTGAAAATTTTTTCCGAAATTGAGATCATGACAAAGTGTTCCGCAAAACAATTATATGATAATGTCGAACACTAACCGGCTCTGATACCACTGTTGGGACCGGGTGCATGTTGACAAGGATACGAGTTCGTAAAATTTAAAATTTTTACGTGCAGCGGAAGAGTTTGCATAAAATAATTTCCTAAATTATTTTAACTTCGTATCTAGCATGCAACCTTATAGTGTGTTGACATAATCATAAAATAAAACTTTGTGAAAAAGTAAACAAATTTACCAAGTACCTCTCGTAACTCGAAGTAAGGGACGAGATCCAACCGTAGCGTCCCTTGGAAGCTCCGCCTCTATTCGCGTCCACGCCGAGTTCTCTTCGGGATGACTTCGCAAAGTCACGAGTTTTGTGCCGACTAGAACTACTAGATTCTCGGAAGGCACAACTAGATGAACAAGAGAGGAAATATAGGAAACTAACCAACGAAGTAACGGAATCGAATTCCGAGAAGAGAGGAGTCGCTATCCGCTTCTTCTTCTTCGTGTTCGGGTTCTCCTTCTTCTTCTTGAAGCTCACGGCCTCCACCACCTTGGATGTAGGTTGGGCGCCGGCCCTAGGGGAGCTAGGGTGGGCGCCGGCCCTAAGGGAAGAGAGGGAGAAGGAGAGATTAAGAGAGAGAGGGAGAGAATAATTAATCTCTTAATTAATTGATTGGAATAAGGGCTAGCCTTTGGTTCCTTTATATAGTAGCAACTCCTTTGCTAAGTCCCCCTCTAAACCGAATTAACGGAATTAACGGAATTAGTTATAAAAAATTTATCTTATAAATTTTCTTATTAATTATTCCGTTTAAACCGAGTCTTTATTATAAACCAATTTATAATAAAACTAATTCTTCTTCTCTTTAAATTATGGAATAAATTTTTATAAGAAATTTATAAACTTTCTTATTATGGAAAAATCAATTCATAATTGATTTTATAAAATTAAAATAAACCAATTCATGGATTATTTTAATCTTCCATAAAAGAATAAATTTCTATAAATTTTATTTATATAAATTTCTTTATACAAATTTATTTATCCATAATTTATAAAACAAATCACACTAGATTTATTTTATTAATTAAACCAATTAAATTGGTTTAATCTCCCTTTAATGGCCGGCCACCACAAGGAGGGTTAGCACCCTCTTTGGCCGGCCAAACCAACCCGAACCGGTCGCGAATTAAACTCATTTAATTCGCCCAAAAAGCCTTCAAAAGACTTAGCCATTTTTAGCTTCCATTGCGCCTCTGATTAACTCAGATTCGACTTATTTCTCTTGATCGGAAAATCTAATTTTTAACTCGTTTTAAATCCCTCGGATTACTCGTAGTGCGTGTGACTAAATAGGCTTTCGATATATGTTGGCCGTCTATAATCAACCAATTATAGAACGGTCATGAGTGGCACCTAGTAGTACATCATGACCCCCAATTAATCGAAAGATCAACGGTTTGACCTCAGAAGAAATTATTCTGAAACCCTTCAGTAGCTCTAATGAATCGTGCCTCATTCCCTTCACCACCTTATACCCACTTGGTTCAGACACGGTCAATGGTGTCAGTCCCCACTAGGCTGACTACGTCACACCTAGCCCAAGTAGTGTCTTCCTCGTCCTTTGGATTTCTAATTACTCTCATGTATTTAAGAGACTCACACTCTCAACATGATATGCTCTGGCCAGAGGCTTTGAGTAACAATCCGACAATAGGCCTGGGTATACATCTCCTCGCAAGGAGTGGTGAATCCTTTGTAGGCTGTTCAAACATCTTCGTGCACTTCGGCTTATACCCGATCATCCTGGGTCCACACCTCCTTGGAGATGCTTGCTTAAGATGTCAAAGTATAAGTCTCCATGACCAAGATGACTTGAACACCGCAAGTCAAAGAAACATCGCACTTAAGCCACAGTAAGATCTTCATTGACATATCTATATGTAGATTCCCATATGAAGTCTTACAGCTAGTCACTCCAATGAACTAGTTCCCTTAACTAACATCCATGTTTATCTCCGGACATCCCAATGTCACCAGCCAGTGAGAATCAGCTGATTAGAGAATAACCCATGCTAGTCTCAACAGAATTGATAATGTCCGTATTTATCAATTCATCGACTAGGGATATTTCCAACACTTCACATTTGCACATTTAGAGATAATCACTAGTTGTGATCTCATCACAAATTCTCTTATGCTGTGAATTGTATGGCGGACATTCAGTAGATGAGTTTAAGATCCCAATCAAATACACAAAACATGTATACTCAAATAGTGAATTATCATTTATTCATATAAATGTTTACATCATAAGGCGATTGCCTTAGGACACTTCTCTCATATCACTAACAATTGGTACCTTGCACGCATACCTACCGCAAAAAGTATATCGGGTCTACTAGCAGTTATGTATAGTAGGCTACCAATCATGCTCCTATATTGCTTAGAGTCTATTATTTTCCCTTCAAGGTCACTATCCATTTTCACATTTGTTCCTATGGGGGTAGATGCTACCTTAGCATTTTCTAGGCCAAATTTCTTTAGCATTTCCTTAGCATACTTAGTTTGAAAAACATGTGTTCCTTCATTAGTTTGCTTAACTTGAAGTCCTAAAAAGAAGGTTAACTCTCCTACAAGACTCATCTCAAATTCATCTTCCATATATTTGATGAATTCTTATAGGAAGTCATTATTTGTTGACCCAAAAATGATATCATCTACATATACTTGGGCAACAAATATGTCATTATCCTTAGATTTTAGGAACAAAGTAGGGGTCAATTGTTCCTCTCCTAAACCCCGTAGACACTAGAAATGAGGAAAGCCTTTCATACCAAGCCCGGGGAGCTTGTTTTAATCCATATAAGACTTTTCTCAATCTGTAAACGTGTCTTGGATAATTAGGGTCCTCAAACCCGGGGGGTTGTTCTATATAGACCTCTTCCTTAATGATCCCATTAAGGAATGCCGACTTCACATCCATTTGGTGAAGTGTGAAACCCATGTGAGCGACATAGGCTAGTAGAATTCTAATGGATTCTAATCTAGCTACGGGGGCATAAGTCTCATCATAATCCAATCCCTCAACTTGGTTAAACCCCCTAGCTACCAACCTAGCCTTATTCTTAGTGATTTTGCCTTGATCATCTAGTTTGTTCCTAAAAACCCATCTTGTAGTTACAATGGTGCAATCATTTGGCCTAGGAACCAATTCCCAAACCTCACTTCTCTCAAATTGATTTAGCTCTTCTTGCATAACTAAAACCCAATCTACATCTCTCAATACTTCATCAATAGACTTAGGTTCTAATTGAGAGATTAAGGTGATTTGACTAGTTTGGTCTCTAAAGTAGGACCTAGCCCTTACTCCTTGAGTGACATCACCCACTATTTGGTCAATAGGGTGATCTTGGTGATGTCTTAAGGGCCAGAGGTTGTGGGTTCATTGACTACTTCTTCTTTATCTTCTAGGGTACTTCTTACTCCCCCTTAATCATTGCCCTCCAAATGTAGGTCTTGGATTCTTTAGGCAAGGAGTTGGACTTCTTCCATATCCTTATCAATTGAGGCTTTTCTAGGGTAGGTATTTGTTGATTCGTCAAAGTCAATATTAGAGGACTCCTCAATCACCTTTGTCCTTTTGTTGTAAACTCTGTATCCCCTACTAGTGGATGAATAACCAACTAGGATTCCTTCATCGGCTTTTGACTCAAACATCCTTAGGTCATCTTTGGTATTTAGAACATAAACCTTACATCCAAAGACCCTAAAGTAGTGAACTTGTGGAACTCTCCCATTCCACAACTCAAAGGGTGTTTTGTCTAGGAACCTATGTACCAAAATCCAGTTTTGAATGTAGCAAGCGGTGTTAACCGCTTCGGCCCAAAAGTAGCTAGGAAGGAAATATGCATTAAGCATAGTCCTAGCAGCTTCTTGTAGGACTCTGTTTCTCCTCTCAACTACCCCATTTTGTTGAGGAGTCCTTGGGCATGAAAATTCATGCTTATATCCATTTTCTACATAAAATTGTGAGAAACTTGAATTTTGGAACTCCCCACCGTGGTCACTCCTAATTCGGTTAATTTTGAGGTGTTTTTCATTTTCTTCCCTTTTACTGAACCCTATAAAAATTTCTAAGGTATCATCCTTATGTTTCATAAAGAAAACACATGTGAACCTAGAAAAATCATCTACTATAACTAAATAATATTTACTCCCTACTAGTGAGGGAGTACTATGACAATCAAACAAGTCAATGTGTAAAAGTTCTAATGGTAAAGTAGTAGTGGTTAGGGTTTTACCTTTGTGTGATGATTTTGATTGCTTACCCTCTTGGCATGCATCACACAATTTGGTCTTCTCATACTTGATCATAGCTAGTCCCTTCACCAACTCTTCCTTGGCCACTCTTGCAATGCTTCTCATGTTGACATGTCCAAGCCTCCGGTGCCACAACCACCCTGCTTCTTCTTTAGACATGAAACACTTAGCCAAATTGTTAGTAGCATAAGCAAGATCAAGATAATACAAGTTAGCCTCTCTATACCCTTCTAGTGTGACATTATCGGATTCATTTTGTCTTATTAGGCACTTCCTAGCATGAAATTCAACCCTATAGCCCGCATCACATAACTGACTTACACTAAATAAATTAAACTTCATGTCCTTAATTAAAAGTACCTTATGTATGAAAATTGTAGGAGATACCTCAATGGTGCTCCTATCAATAATTTTCAATTTTCCACTATTTCCAAATAGATCGTCCCTTCTAATAAGTAGCTAATAGTAATGAACTTGCTCACATCTCCGGTCATATGTCTTGAGCGTCCACTATCTACTATCCACATGGTTGAGACCTCCTTCACCTTCACCTATACAACATGGAAAACATACTCTTTTGGTACCTAAATTTTTGATCCACAAGCATTATTTAAAAATCTCTTAGGTACCCACGCCCTCTTGATAATTCCCTTAGTCCCTTGTCTCCTAGATGCACCAATTCTACCCATGAGTGAGACAAAAGCCACTTCCTTTGTGTAACGCCCCAAAATTTCCATTTTTAGTTCATAAAGTCCTTGAAAGTAGTTAGAAATGGTTTAGAAATATTCTAGATATTTTTAGGGATTTTTAGAATATTTTTATGGAATTTTCCGAGTCCGTTTAGTATTTTTGGAAAAAGAAAAAGAAAAAGAAAAATAAATAAAAACGTTTAAGGGCAGCCGGTGGATTGAACCCGCGACCACCACGAAACAGCCCGCGCGCGCGACCAGCCGGGCTAGGGGTATCAAGCACAACAAGGGACGGAGAGAAGGGTATTTACGGTATAGTTAGGTTGATCCGACCCTTAAGTATAAATAGCTAATTAAAGAGAGAAGTTTTATTTCTCTCCTTTCCAAACCCTCACGCCGACCTCCTCTCCTCTCTTGGGGCGACGCCGACCAACATCAAGCTCTAGAGGGCCGGCCAAGACTCTTCTCCAAGAGATAATCCTATATTCGGGATCCCCGCGACGAGAGGAACGTGTAGGCGTGAAGAATTCTCCGAGATCTCAAGTTTCTCCCGAGCTCTAGACGTCAATCTTGGTTGTAAGTCCAAGATATCAATGTAAGTACTGCTCACCTGCAGTAAGAGGCGGTTTTTCCGCGAGAATTTCCTTTAAAAGTTTTTAAAAGAGATATTTCCTATTTGTTTCAGTTTTTGCATGTAATCTTAGTTCCTTATACGCTTGTATATGTTTGATAAGCACCCTATATGAGATTAGGGACCCAGAAAAGCTATGAGAAAAGAAAAGAGAAGATAAAGATAAGAAAAGAAAAGGCCAAGGCCTTAAGAAATCCCGAAAAGTCAAGACTTAGGGATTTTAGCACGCAAGGTGCTCCAGAAAATGCCAAGGCATTTACAGATAAGAAAGAAAAGAAAGAAAAGCTATTTTATTTTTCTAAGACCAGTACCCGGCGTCCAAGGGCGTCGTTAAAGAAATCCAGGTGTCCAATTCCAAGGTCTTGGCCCTGGTAGACCAAGGTCTGCTCTATTAGGATTGGTGGCTCGCTACCCCAACCTTTTAGGGAACGCGCATGAGATGGTACTTACGTCTTCAGTGGATCCAAGTGATTATTATTTTTAAGTATATGCTTTAGCAAAGTTTTCTAAAGTTTAAAGAGTTTTCAAAAGTTAAAGAATAGCTAAAGTTTCAAGTTGAGCCAAGAAAAGTAAATTGAGATTTATTATTGCTTGAGTATGCATGTTTTGAGTTATACATGTTCTTAGTTTTCTTTCAAGCATATTAGTATCTCATATGATTTTCATATTGTTCTAGAAGCATGTTTGCACATTTCGAGTTTTTGTGAGCTAGATAGTACTTACTAAGCTTTTTGCTTACTAGTTGCATTTCCTCTTATTGCAGATAAAGGTAAAGGCAAGCAATTCTGAAGGAAGACGACGAGGCGGTGCTGAGTAGAGTGTGTGTGGTGGCTGATTATGGAGAGATCTTTGAGACGAGACAATTTAGTTATTTGAATTGCAATGTTTAAGTTTATTCAAATTTCAAGTTCTTGCTTATGGAGATTATAGAGTATTTGAGTTTTGGATAGTTTTACATGCTCAATTTCTTAGAGTAAAGATTCCATGTCATTTCATTTAGCATACATATCCTTATGATTGCATTGGATGAGTAGAAGTGTAAGTAGTTAGAGATATTAATACTTTGTTAGAGAAAAAGGTGTTTGTGCCAAGATAGTATCAATTTCCCTTTGAATCAAGTTTTTATTGCTTAAAAATGTTTAGAAAAGTTGCAATCACATTTCATAATGCATTAGCAAGGTTGTGGAACATGTATTTGGCGTTATGAATGCATAGGAGTCAAGATTGGTACAAACTCTATTGTTAAAGTTTATATAAACTTGTTTAGTTTATTTTCTTCCATAAAAGTCCTAAATTCAAGTTTATGGATTCGTTTGATTGGCTAAATTGTTTAGGAAACTGACATAGAGTATAGAAATGGTGTCGTAGTTTGATATGGCTCGAAACTGAATGAATGGTGGACTTAAGAAGCAAGAGCCGAAAACCTGTAAAACTGATTACAGGCGTACCAGTCGACTGCTACGTCACCAGTCGACTGGTACGGGCAGTTTGAGTTGGGTGAGGCTTGTTTCAGTACGTATCAACTACGAGTTTTGAGAAGGAAAGTGTGATATGGTAGCATGCATGACTACTTAAGTTAGAATATAATTGTTAGAAGAATTTAAAAGAAAAAAAAGATTTCCGCATTTTACTTTTAGTCATGTATAAGAGTTGAGAAGTAGAGGAAAGTAACGATCCGTCTAAGGTAGAGAGAAGGCGGGTCGCTACAGGTGGTATCAGAGCAGTTCCCATTCTCCAGCATCACACACACACCAGCATCAACCTTGCCGTCTTCAAGTAAGAAAGCTTTAAGTTTCAGTTTTTCTATTGCTCCTTTATTTAATTGCAGTATAGAGAAATGCTTAAGTACTTACTCACATGTGCATAGAACAAGGAAGCATGTTTAATCCCTTAGTATCACGGAATCATGTTTAATCCCTAGAATGGATATTAGATTTCTAAGGAAGAAGACAAGTTTATACCTAGAGATGTAGTAGTGATTTCTTGTTCCTTTATGCATTATTAGATGGCAAGAAGAGGCCGAGCTCCTAATGCTAATAACAGAACTCCAGTTCAAGATAACAGTGAGCCTGGCACAGAACAGCCAAACCTGATGGCAGTCATTGCTCAGATGCAAGCTCAGATTACAGAACAACAGAAGACCATCGCCACACTGATGGCGAATCAGCACCCAGTGCCCCCTACACCACCCACAGCAGGAGTGGGAACTCCAGTGGTGACTGAAGTTCCACCCGTCACACAGGAGACCCCTGCCGTGAATCGAAGACAAGAAGCATACCTCGTCCAGTGGCAGAGGCTGAAACCAGAAAGCTTCTCAGGCACGACTGAGCCCTGGGATGCCCAGGCTTGGTTCAAGACTTTAGAGAGCACAATGGAGCTTCTTGACTGGCCAGAGGTTGAGAAGGTCAAATGTGCCTCCTTCTGCCTGACTGGAGATGCTCGTATGTGGTGGGAGCGAGTCAAGAGTAAGAAGATAGTCAACCAGATGAGCTGGGCAGATTTTGAGCACGAGTTCTATGAGGAATTTTTCCACATGAAGGTTACCAACAAGCACTTCGAGGACTTCATGGAGTTCAGACAGGGTAGCCTACCAGTGGGAGAAGCAGTCGCAAAGTTCAACAGATTAGCTCGCCTCTGCCCAGAGCTAGTCAGCACAGAGAAGGAGCGAGTCAGACTGATGCTCCGCATGCTGAACCCTGAGATAGCACTCAACGTGAACAGCGGGATGCACCGACCCCAGACCAGCGAGGAGTTGGTCAGTAGTGCTCTAATCTCAGAACACTACCTGAATAGCATCAAGGCACAGCAAGCACAGCAGAAGCCAGTCCTGATTGAGAACAAGACAATAGGAGGCCAGAAGCCTCAGCCAAATAGCCAGAACTGGAAGAACAAGAACCACAAAAGGAAGCAGTGGCCTGGCAGCCAGAAAGGAAAACCAGAGAATAAGCAAGCTAGGTATCCACCTTGTCCTAAGTGTGGGAGGAACCATCCAGGAACATGCCTTTTGGGTGTAACTGGATGCTATTCATGTGGACAAGAGGGACACAGATCCAGAGACTGCCCAAACAAGTTTAAAGTACTTCCTCAGCAGTCCGTTCAGTATGGAGGCCAGCCTCAGTTACATTACATGCCTACTATGCTGGAGGGACCTCAGATCAGTCAGGGAGGATTGGAAGCAGCACCAGTTCCAACCAATGCCAGAGTCTTTTCCCTCACGAAGGAAGAAGCTGCCAGCGCCTCCACGGTCGTAACAGGTCAAATAGTTATTTTTCAGCATTTAGCTACTACACTGTTTGACACTGGGGCGACCCATTCTTTCGTATCAGTACCTTTTGCTAGTAAGTTACAGGTGCCTACAGAGAGTTGGGAGTCTAGATTCCTGACAACTCTCCCTTCAGGGGAAATCATGGAGTCCACCCAGAGGCTCCGGGCTGTGCCAATCAAGATTTCAGACCGAGAGCTATATGTCGATCTGATAGTCCTTGCGATGCAGGACTTCGACATCATATTGGGCATGGATTTCCTCAGGAAGTACAGCGCTTCAGTGGACTGCCGTAGAAGGAAGGTGGTTTTCAACCCAGAAGGGGAACCACCATTCGAGTTTCAAGGAGCCCCAAGGAGGAAGACTCAGAAATTTCTCTCAGCCTTGGCAGCCCACCAGATGCTAGAGCAAGGGTGTGCTGGTTTTCTTGCACACGTAGTGGACTCAGAAGCAAAGAAAGAACTCAAGCAGGAGGATGTACGGGTAGTCTGCGAATATCCAGAAGTGTTCCCAGAAGAATTACCTGGACTACCTCCCAACAGAGAAGTGGAATTCGAGATCGAGCTAGTGCCCGGTGCCGGTCCGGTCTCGAAGGCCCCATATCGTATGTCTCCAGCAGAATTAAAGGAATTGCAAGAGCAACTCCAGGAGCTACTAGACAAGGGCTTCATTCGCCCGAGTCATTCACCCTGGGGAGCTCCTGTACTATTCGTCAAGAAGAAGGATGGATCTATGCGTCTGTGCATAGACTACAGAGCGTTGAACAAGGTGACCATCAAGAACAAGTACCCCCTTCCTAGAATAGATGATTTATTTGATCAACTCAAAGGAGCTACAGTGTTCTCAAAAATAGACCTGCGTTCTGGGTATCATCAGCTAAAGGTTAAAGAAAGTGACATCCCCAGGACGGCCTTCAGGACAAGATACGGCCACTACGAATTTGTGGTAATGCCTTTTGGAGTAACCAATGCTCCAGCAGTCTTCATGGAGCTGATGAACCACATCTTCAGGGAGTATCTCGATAAATTCGTCATTGTATTTATTGATGATATTCTCATATACTCACAGGCTCCAGAGGACCATGCTACACACTTGAGGATAGTGCTGCAGATCCTTCAGCAGGAGAAGCTCTATGCAAAGTTCTCAAAGTGTGAGTTTTGGCTAGATCAGGTGACCTTCCTAGGTCACATTGTATCCAAAGAAGGCATTCAAGTGGATCCAGCCAAGATAGAAGCAGTCAGCAACTGGTGTAGACCCAAGAATGCCAGTGAAATCAGAAGCTTCTTAGGCCTGGCAGGATATTACAGAAAATTTGTGGAGAACTTTTCCAGAATAGCCTCTCCTCTCACAGCCCTGACCAGAAAGAATCAGAAGTTTGAGTGGTCAGATAAATGCGAGCACAGCTTCCTAGAACTGAAGAAAAGATTGACTAGTGCTCCCATCCTGACTGTTCCAGAGAGTGACAAGGCCTTTGACATCTACAGTGATGCATCCAAGATGGGCCTTGGAGCTGTCCTCATGCAAGATGGTAAAGTAATAGCATATGCCTCCAGACAGCTCAAGAACTATGAAAAGAATTACCCTACCCACGACCTTGAGCTAGCAGCTGTGGTTTTTGCACTGAAGCTTTGGAGACACTACCTGTATGGAGTGCAGTGCAGAATCTTCACAGACCATCAGAGTTTGAAGTACTTCTTCACCCAGAAGGATCTGAATATGAGGCAGCGCAGGTGGCTAGAGTTGGTCAAAGATTATGACTGTGAAATCCTCTACCACCCAGGTAAAGCTAATAAAGTGGCAGATGCACTGAGCAGAAAATCCTGTGCAGCACTGATGTCCTTATCATCACTGTCTCTACCACTTCAGAAAGAAATAAAGGATTTTGGAGTCGAGGTAATAATTGGGCAACTTTCTGCATTGACTCTAGAGTCAACCCTGCTTGTGGATATACAGAGAAAGCAAAGTCAAGACCCAGAATCCAGAAGATCAAGCAGGGGATCCAAGAGGCAGAAAATTCAGAGTTTCGAGTATCAGATAGTGGCATCCTCTATCTTGGAGACCGCCTTTGCGTCCCCAATGATGAGGAACTAAGAAAGAATATTTTAGAAGAAGCCCACAGTACCCCGTACTCTATACATCCTGGTTCTACCAAGATGTACCAAGATTTAAGACAAAGGTTCTGGTGGTCTGGACTCAAGCGAGACGTGGCCAGATTATATCAGTACCTGCTTGACCTGCCAGAGAGTCAAAGCAGAACACAGAGACCAGGAGGAGTTCTACAGCCACTTCCCATTCCAGAGTGGAAGTGGGAAGAAATATCCATGGACTTTATCACAGGTCTTCCAAGAACCACCCATGGACCCGATTGCAATTGG
>JAGFNQ010006042.1:0-118312 GCA_024364735.1 Boesenbergia rotunda
TGCTTCATCAATGGTTGGAACCACCCAAGTTCGGAGACAAACTTCTTGATCTAGACTGCTTCCTTTGCTACTTCCGAAGCTGCGATATATTCCGCTTCCATGGTAGAATCCGCTACGGTGTCTTGTTTGGAACTCTTCCAACTTACTGCGCCTCCATTCAAAGTAAATACGTATCCAGACTGCGATTTGGAGTCATCCTTATCTGTCTGGAAACTGGCATCTGTATACCCACGTATTATCAAATCTCCTTCTCCATATATTAGAATACATCCTTAGTTCTTCTTAAGTACTTAAGGATTGTCTTAACAGCCGCCCAATGATCCATTCCTGGATCAGACTGGTATCTGCTCGTGACGCTCAGAGCATACGATACATCGGGCCTAGTACATAACATAGCATACATGATAGATCCTATTGCGGATGCATAGGGAATCTTATTCATGCTAATCCTCTCGTCTTCTGTGCGCGGACACATAGACTTGAAAGGTTGATCCCATGCCTGATGGGAAGGTAACCTTTCTTGGATTCCGACATGCTAAACCTTTTTAGCACTCGGTCTATATATGTAGACTGCGAAAGACCAAGCAACCGTTTTGATCTATCTCTATAGATTCTAATCCCAAGGATATAGGTTGCTTCTCCCAGGTCTTTCATGGAGAAAGTTTTGGACAACCAAATCTTAACTGTCTGTAAACTGATATATCGTTTCCTATAAGTAAGATGTCATCGACATATAATACTAGGAATACGACTGCACTCCCACTAACCTTCTTGTACACACAAGGTTCGTCAGGATTTTGTGAGAAATCAAACTCTTTGATTGTCTCATCAAAACGGATATTCCAGCTCCTAGATGCTTGCTTTAGTCCATATATGGATCGTCGAAGCTTGCATACCTTGGTTTTATCAACCGATGTGAAACCTTCAGGTTGTATCATGTATACATCCTCAAGTAGGTTTCCATTAAGGAAAGCTGTTTTCACATCCATTTGCCATATCTCATAATCATAATGAGCTGCTATGGCTAGGAGCATCCGAATGGATTTAAGCATAGCTACTGGCGAATAGGTTTCGTCATAATCAATTCCTTGTTTTTGACGATATCCTTTTGCCACTAATCTAGCCTTAAAGGTAACTACATTACCTTCCATGTCGTTTTCTTCTTGAAAACCCACTTGCACCCTATGGGTTTAATCCCTTCAGGTGGGTTAACCAAGTCCCATACTTGATTTTCGTACATGGAATCCATTTCCGACTTCATGGCTTCAAGCCATTTGTCCCTTTCTGAACTTTTCAGAACATCTTCATAACTGATAGGTTCGTCATCGCCAATGAGTAACACGTCGTTCGATTCACTTACGAGAAATCCGTATCTCTCTGGAATGTTGCGTGTCCTATCAGACCTACGAAGAGGTGGTGTAGTTTTAGGTTCAACTGATAGCTCATCACTATGAATTATCGGTTGTGGGCCTAGACTAGGTGTCTCTGTGATGTCTATTGGAGTTTCTTGAACTTCATCAAGTTCAATCCCACTCCCACTGTTTTCTTGTAAAAGAAACTCTTTCTCTAGAAATACAGCATGCCTTGAAACAAACACCTTTTGTTCCAAGGGATGATAGAATTGGTAACCCTTCGTTTCCTTAGGGTATCCAATAAATAGACATTTATCAGACTTAGCATCCAATTTGTCTGATACAACCCGCTTCACATAAGCAGGACAACCCCATATCTTAAGGTGAGTTAAGTGAGGTTTCTTACTATTCCAGATCTCATATGGAGTAGTAGAGACTACCTTGGTCGGGACTCTGTTTAGCAAGTAAACAGCTGTCTTAAGTGCATAGCCCCAAAAGGATTTTGGAAGAGTTGCATGATTCATCATAGACCTAACCATGTCCATCAAGGTTCGGTTGCGCCTCTCAGATACACCATTATGCTGTGGTGTATACGGCGGAGTCCATTGGGACAATATCCCATTGTCCCTTAGATAATCTTGAAACTCTTGACTTAAGTATTCACCACCTCGATCGGATCGAAGTATCTTAATACTTTTGCCAAGCTGTTTCTCTACTTCATTTCTGAACTCTTTGAATTTCTCAAAGGCTTCAGATTTGTGTTTCATCAAGAACACATACCCGAATCGTGAGTGATCATCGATGAAGGTAATGAAGTAGCTATAGCCTCCTTGTGCAAGAGTTGACATTGGTCCACATACATCGGTATGTATTAGACCAAGCAATTCTCCCACTGGATTACCTTTTCCGGAAAAGGGTAATTTGGTCATCTTGCCTTTTAAGCATGATTCGCATGTATCAAATGAACCGGGTTCAAATGATTCCAAAATTCCACATCGGTGTAATTCGGTCATGCGTTTCTTACTTATATGGCCAAGACGACAGTGCCACGTGTAGGAGTCTATTCGATTATCTATTCGAGCACGTTTGTTGCTAACTTCGATATTGAAAACGTCACTGGATAAATCTAACGTGTAGATGCCATTGCACAAAGTTCCATTCCCATAAAGAACGCCATTTAAAGTTATGTAACAACAATTGTTACTGAAAGTTAAATGATAACCTTTTTCATTCAAACATGAAATAGATACAATGTTCTTTATTAACGAAGGAACAAAATAACAATTATCCAATTCTAAGACACGTCCAGTGGGGAGCTTTAGCAAATATGTTCCGATGGCAACAGCAGCAATCTTTGCTCCGTTTCCAACTCGCAAATTCGCTTCTCCTTTGACGAGTCTTCTTCTATTCCTTAGCCCTTGTATGTCATTACATATATGTGAGCTACACCCAGTATCAAGTACCCAAGTGTTTGAGGAAATAGAATGACATTCAATAACGAAGATACTTGAAGAGGATGGGGCATCGGATGCCTTCTCTTTCAAGGACTCTAGATAAACCTTGCAGTTTCTTCGCCAGTGACCCTCCTTGTCACAGTGATGGCAAGTGCCTTTTAGGGTATTTTCAGTCTTTTTGGCCTTTTTCTTCTTTCCCTTATTCTGTTCATTGGCCTTCCTCTTAGAACCTTTCTTCGAGGAACCAACTAACAGTACCGTCTTTTGATCCTGCTTCACAGAAGGCTCTACAGTCTTCAGCAGGTTGAGCAACTCAGGAAACTGGTCTGGAGTTGTGTTTTCAGGAGGACGGTTGGGAAGTTGATCTTCAAGGACATAAGCAAGCTTCTCTGCCTTGAGGACTATCCTCAGGTTTCGAAGCCAGTCCATGAAGTTTGGCCCAGTCAGTTTATTGGTGTCCAAAATGGAACGCAAGTTTAAAGAAGACATGATCGAGTGATTATCCTAGAAATTCAAATTGAGATTATGTGAGAAGAATGATTAAAGAATGTATCAATATACATAAATTGAAATCCTATTTATTTTTCAAATTGAATAACCCTTATTATCAATTCGGGAGATCATAGGAACATCTCCAAATAGGTTGATATCCAACCATAGATAAAAACCACCATGGCTGTGGCCATCAAGTTTTTCTTAGCTATGAAGGTAGGTAATTATACCGATTACATATCACATATATGTAACTATCACATTATGCTATCAACTAATTGAATGTTTGCATAAATCATTGGGTTGTTAACTCATTAACAAGTATGCATCATATACATAGCACCCAACTGCACCTCTCTTTACATCGACCTTGGCTGTGGCACAACAAATCGATGCTCCAAGCTTAAGGCTGACCCATTAATCAAGAAATAGTTTTAATATGGTTGGAGCTCATTCAACCGTTTAGTCAGGCTTGGATGTGTCCAACAACCAAAACTAAGGATTGACCTCTGACTCCAACTATATTATTCATAAACTAATTCCATGGTTTGAACATGTTGAGGTTCAAGTCGGGCATGGATGTGTCCATCAACCCAATCGAGAAACAAAACTCCGATTCTAACCATATTAATGGAAGGTGTTTGCCTTAATATTTTGTAAGGGGTTTTGGTCTCATCTTTTCTAAGCCACATGACATGTGTCATGACTAACGATTTCCTTAATAAAGTATGTATGTGACTCAAGTTATCAAGTCTCATTAATTGAATTAGGAACCGGATTTCCTAATTCTATTTCATACTATATTGAAGGAATTGTTTTGGGAAACAATTTCCTAAATTGTCATAATTAATTTCGGAAATAATATGTTCAAGACTTTGATTTCTCTAAATCAAATCTTATTAAATTAAGAGACAAATCCCTTAATTCAACTACATATTATTTTCATGAAAATCTCATTTAAGAAAACTCTATAGGAAACCATTTTCCTAATTAATTTTGGAGACAACAATATGTAAGAGCATCACCTCTTAAAATATATTTTATTCATGGATTTAATTAATTACAACAAATCGTTTTCTAAGGGTGGCTCCCCGAGGCTCAGATACCCAAAGAAAAGTAATGTGTTGTAAATCCAATTGGACGGCTCCCCGAGGCTCAATCCAAATCAAACATGACAATTTCAATTAAAAATTGGGAAATTAAATTACAACAACTAACTTTAAATTGGACGGCTCCCCGAGGCTCAATCCAAACTAAAGAATTTTGTTGTCAATTTAAAAACCAATTCAAATTTAATTGTCAATTAACTGTCCATGAATTTGTCTAGACTTTCTTAAAAGAAAGTGCCCAAAATTGCGAGATTTCAAAAATAGGTTTTCAGAATAATTGTAAGTTTCTGGTACAAAGAAAACTTACATATTTCCAAGATTGGAAAATTTCTAAAATAGAAAAATTTCCAAAATTGTAAAGTTTCCAGAGATGGGAAGTTTTCACAATTATTATAAAATTTCAGAAACTAGAAAATTTCAAACGTTTGCGAAATTTCATGAGGATTTCCAAACTTTGAAATTCCTAAATCTAAAATTTATTATAATTTGAAAGCTTCCATAATTGGAAAAATTTTCCGAAATTGAGATCATGACAAAGTTTTCCACAAAACAATTTATGATTATGTCGAACACTAACCGGCTCTGATACCACTGTTGGGACCGGGTGCATGTCGACAAGGATACGAGTTCGTAAAATTTTAAATTTTTACGTGCAGCGGAAGAATTTGCATAAAATAATTTCCTAAATTATTTTAACTTCGTATCTAGCATGCAACCTTATAGTGTGTTGACATAATCATAAAATAAAACTTTGCGGAAAGGTAAACTAATTTACCAAGTACCTCGCGTAACTCGAAGTAAGGGACGAGATCCAACCGTAGCGTCCCTTGGAAGCTCCGCCTCTATTCGCGTCCACGCCGAGTTCTCTTCGGGATGACTTCGCAAAGTCACGAGTTTTATGCCGACGAGAACTACTAGATTCTCTATAGGCACATCAAAGAAGATCAAGAGAAGAAAAGGAAACTAACCACCAAGAAAACGGAATCGAATTCCGGGAAGAGAGGAGTCGCTATCCGCTTCTTCTTCTTCTTGCTTCGTTTCTTCTTCTTCTTGAAGCTCACGGCAACAACCTTGCTTGGGTGTAGGTTGGGCGCCGGCCCTAATAGAGCTAGGGTGGGTGCCGGCCCTAAGGGAGGGAGAGAAGATGGAGAAGAGAATAAGAGGGAGAGAGGGAGCTACTTCTCTTGACAACTCAATTGGAATTAAGGGCTTGCCTTTGGTTCCTTTATATAGTAGCATCTCCCTTGCCAAGTCTCCCCCTTAACGGAATTAACGGAATTAGTTATCATAAGAAATTTATCCTATAAATTCTCTTATGAATTATTCCGTTTAAACCAAGTTTTATTATAACTAACTTTATAATAAAACTAATTAGTTATCATAAGAAATTTATCCTATAAATTCTCTTATGAATTATTCCGTTTAAACCAAATTTTATTATAACTAACTTTATAATAAAACTAATTAGTTATCATAAGAAATTTATCCTATAAATTCTCTTATGAATTTTATTATAACTAACTTTATAATAAAACTAATTAATCTATCCTTTTATTATGGAATAAATTTTATAAGAAATTTATAAACTTTCTTATTATGGAAAAATCAATTCATAATTGATTTTTTATAAAATTAAAATAAACCAATTCATGGATTATTTTAACTTCCATAAAAAGAATAAATTTCTATAAATTTATTTATATAAATTTCTTTATACAAATTTATTTATCCATAATTTATAAAATAAATCGCACTAGATCTATTTTATTAATTAAACCAAAATTAAATGGTTTCTCCCTTTAATGTGGCCGGCCATCCAAGGAGGGTTAGCACCCTCTTTGGCCGGCCAAACCAACCCGAACCGGTCGCGAATTAAACTCATTTAATTCGCCCAATAAGGCTTCAAAAGACTTAGCCATTTTTAGCATCCATTGCGCCTCTGATTAACTCAGATTCGACTTATATCCCTTGATCGGAAAATCCAATTTTCAACTCGTTTTAAATCCCTCGGATTACTCGTAGTGCGTGTGACTAAATAGGCTTTCGATTTATGTTGGCTATCTATAATCAACCAATTATAGAACGATCATGAGTGGCACCTAGTAGTACATCATGATCCCCAATTAATCGAAAGATCAACGGTTTGACCTCAGAAGAAATTATTCTGAAACCCTTCAGCAGCTCTAATGAATCATGCCTCATTCCCTTCACCACCTTATACCCACTTGGTTCAGGACACGGTCTATGGTGTCAGTCCCCACTAGGCTGACTACGTCACACCTAGCCCAAGTAGTGTCTTTCTCGTCCATTGGATTTCTAATTACTCTCATGTATTTTAGAGACTCGCACTCTAAACATGATATACTCTGGCCAGAGATTTCTGAGTAACAATCCGACGATAGGCCTGGGTATACATCTCCTCGCAAGGAGTGGTGAATCCTTTGTAGGCTGTTCAAACATCTTCGGGCACTTCGGCTTATACCCAATCATCCTGGGTCCACACCTCCTTGGAGATGCTTGCTTAAGATGTTAAAGTATAAGTCTCCATGACCAAGATGACTTGAACACCGCAAGTCAAAGGAACATCGCACTTAAGCTACAGTAAGAACTTCATTGACATATCTACATGTAGATTCCCATATGAAGTCTTACAGCTAGTCACTCCAATGAACTAGTTCCCTTAACTAGCATCCATGTTTATCTCCGGACATCCCAATGTCACCAGCCAGTGAGAATCAGCTGATTAGAGAATAACCCATGCTAGTCTCAACAGAATTGATAGTGTCCGTTTTTATCAATTCATCGACTAGGGATATTTTCAATACTTCACATTTGCACATTTAGAGATAATCACTAGTTGTGATCCCATCACAAATTCTCTTATGCTGTGAGTTGTATTGCGGACATTCAGTAGATGAGTTTAAGATCCCAATCAAATACACAAAACATGTATACTCAAATAGTGAATTATCATTTATTAATATAAATGTTTACATCATAAGGCGATTGCCTTAGGACACTTCTCTCATATCACTAACAAATATAGCCAAACACTTGGACTTTGTGCTTTTCAAATTTCTGCACTCAAACTTTTAGTAGCACAGCGGAAGTAGTAAAAACAGAATATGCAGAAAACTAAACGCTAAACTATGAGCAAACACAAGAACGCTAACAAGAAGATTTACAAGGTTCGGGGATAACTTGCCCCTACTCCTTGGCGTGCCCTTAAGGTGGGCGATCCCTTGAAGATATAGTTTGCCCCGGAAGATCCGGATAGAAAGCAACCTCCTTCTCGGTGGAGTAACCTCTCCACAACATTTCAATCAAAGATATAGTTTTAAGCACAATGAAACACAAGAAAGATCTTACTTAGCACTTAGCACAGACGAGAACACAGCAAGCTTCTTCCGAGCTCCACCCAGCGACGATCTCACACAAGAACCCCTTTCTTCGTGTCTTCTCGCTGTTGGACTCAAAGCCTCTTGTTTCTTCCTCTAAGTGCTCAAGCAAGGGATGGTTGCTTCAAAGATCACAGTAGATTTCTCAAGAGAGGATGATCAGCCAAGAGCACAAGCACGCAGCAAGAAATCACAGCAGAAAACCAAGGCAACCAAAGTTCTGTTGAAGCAAGAGTTCTTCTTTGCACTTCTCCACCACGCTGCTTATCCCCTCTCCACTAGTGCCAGGTCACCATCTCACTGCAGCCTCCAGCTGCTCTCCCGCAACCACCAGCCACCACTGAGCTCTTCTGGACTCCCTGAGCTTCCCTCAGACCAGCCCCAGTCAGCAGCTCCAGCCAGCGCCAGTGTCCGTTGCAACCTGAGATGGAAAACGGACAAACCTGCTCCAAGAAAAGGCCTCCATTGACTCTCCTTGAGTGTTTGAATCCTTCCTTGTCACCTGCAGCTCAATCAGAGTATTAGCACAGCATATCAAGCAGCAAATCGAGTATCAGAGGTTAAGCGTAGAGAATCGGATACGTTCAGACGCGATCAGAGCGTCTGACAATGCATTTTGAATTAAAGTGATCGGTCACCGGACCGATCCAGGGCTTGTGGGTCGGTCACCAAACCGATCTACCACTTTGCTGGGACTCCCAGCTCTCGCGGTGACACAAGCCTGATCAGTCACCAGACCGATCAGAGTGAATCCTGATCGGTCACCAGACGGATCAGGTAGCTCCCTGACCGATCAGGCTCAAGCCTGATCGGTCCACTTCTGAGTGAACAGTAACCGCGGAAATCAAATCCTAAGTCGTGGATTGGTCACCAGACCGTTCAGGAGCTGATCAGCGGGGGAACTCAACTCACTGAGTGCTCCCTGATCGATCACCAGACCGATCAGAGGCAAGGCAGTGAGGAAGCTGCCTGCTCTCTAATCGGTCACCGGACCGATCAGGAGCCAAGCAACGAGGCAACGACCTGCTCCCTGATCGGCACCAGACCGATCAGGAGCCACACAGTAGGTTCCCAACCTCACTGTGCGCTCCCTGATCGGTCACCAGACCGATCAGTCATTGTTGGATCGGTCACCGGACCGATCCACGAAGGAGCAGCGTGCCAAATTCCCTGATCGGTCACTAGACCGATCCAGGGACTCAAACCTAGCCCTCCAAGCTAGGGTTTCATCCAACCTAGCCCTCCAAGCTAGGACTTTTTCACCTAACCCTCCAAGTTGGGAATTTTCACCTAACCCTCCAAGTTAGGACTTTTCACCTAGCCCTCCAAGCTAGGACTTTTCACCCAACCCTTCCGAATTAGGACTTTTCCAAACCTAGCCCTCCAAGCTAGGACCTGACCCTCCAAGCCAGGACTTTTTCACCTAACCCTCCAAGTTGGGACTTTTCACCTAATCCTCCAAGTTAGGACTTTTCACCTAGCCCTCCAAGCTAGGAATTTTCACCCAACCCTTCCGAATTAGGACTTTTCAACACCTAGCCTTCCAAGCTCGGATTTTCCACACCTAACCCTCCAGGTTAGGATTTTCCAACACCTAGCCCTCCAAGCTAGGATTTGCCATACCATGCCTAACCCCGATCAGGACTTAACCATAATCATAATCATCAACCTAAACTAAAATCGATGTCAACACCAAAACAACAATCAGGGTCAGACTGCATCAACACGCGGCACTTCGGAGTTCCAGATCGGCCGAGTCTTCGACCCTTTGTTTGGTTTGAATTTATGTTTCTGCATTTACTTTTCTTAATATTTTGATTGTAAATTGTGCACTGTAAGACGGGTTTCTCCGCCTCCGGAAAGTCTAGAAAGGAGACCATTAGTGGACGGGAGTTTTTCGTGCTTAGGCCTTGGATGTACTGACCTTGGGGAGTTGGGAACCAAGTAAATCTTGTGTGTACAAGTGTCTTTCATTTTCGTTCTTTATTATTTCCGCTGCGCACTAACTCTTTGTCTAGAACGATCGAAAGACACGCTTTCCGAAGAATTTTTAACGAGTCGATATTCACCCCCCTCTATCGACGGTACCGGTCCCCACAAGTGGTATCAGAGTCTGGTAGCTCTTCACCGGACTAACAGCCGATGGAGCAAAGACGTTAGCAGTTGAGGGGGAGCCCATGGGCGAATCAGGTATTTTACTTAATTGTGGTCAATTTCAAATTTTATATTACATGTTTCAATGCAGGGAGAGAGGACACTATAAAAATCAGTGTCCTACTCGTAAGACTCGATCTTCACCACCGGCAGCAAAGGAGGTACCAGTGCCCGGAGTCCGGAGGGACAAGAGTAATATAAAGTGTTTTAAATGTCAAAAGCACGGACACTACAAGAATCAGTGTCCGTCAAAGGTACGAAAAGTTTATGTTCGTAAAGATTTTCAAATTCCTGCACTATCTTATGATAATAACTTAGATAATTTTTTTTGAAAAGTTAGAATTATTGCATAGTCAAATTAACATTTTGCATAACCTATTATCAAATGTAGATAATATTAAAATATCAGATATCAACTCATTAATTTTTAATATCAATGCAATGATTTTTAGAATTAATTCTAATAATTTTTGTGAAAATAATCCTGAAAATATTAAGGATAATTCTGAAAATAATCCTAAAAATATTAAGGATAATCCTGAAAATAATTCTGAAAATGTTAAAAATGAACTTGAGGATATTCAAGATATTTCGGAGGATATCGAAGATATTTCTGAGGATAGTGAAGATAAAACCATTTTTGATGATGATTTAATTATTAATTTCATGGATAATCTTGAAGATAATTATAAAACATTAGTTAGTAGCCCTGAAAACTACTCCACTTACTATGAAGATATAGAAGGATATAATTTTGATGATAAGGATGAAGAGGAAGATGAATTTTTTAGAATAAAGGCTACAGTTAATAAAATCTACAGAAACTCAAACAAAGCAGAAGTGTTAGAAAAACTTGAAAAATTAAATGAAGAAGAAATAGTAGATAACTCAGACATTTTTGAAATAATGAAAATGATACAATTAAACCCACAACTATTAGCTAACCCAAAAATTTTGAAACTTAAATCCAATTAATCCTTAATTATTTTTTTTATCCTTAATTAATTTAAATCCAATTAATCCTTAATTAATCCAATTAATCCTTAATTAACTTGAATCCAATTAATCCTTAATTAATTTTTTAATCCTTAATTAACTTAAATCCAATTAATCCTTAATTAATTTTTTTAATCCTTGATGAACTTAAATCCAATTAATCCTTAATTAATCCAGTTAATCCTTAATTAACTTGAATTCAATTAATCCTTAATTAATCTAGTTAATCCTTAATTAACTTGAATTCAATTAATCCTTTATTAATCCAGTTAATCCTTTATTAATCTAGTTAATCCTTAATTAACTTAATTAATCCAATTAATCCTTAATTAACTTAATTAATCCAATTAATCCTTAATTAATTTTAATCTCAAATTAAACCTTAATAACTTAAACTCAAATTAAATAAAATCTTACCCAACTGCAACAATCAATCTAATGAAATTAAATATGTCAAAGTGGGTTGACATATTCGCAGATCACACGATATGTATCAAATCGGGAATTTGATACATTATTAGAAACATAATTAAAATGCCTTGACTTGATTGAATCATGCATAAATGTCATGCTCATGCATTTGCTATTTTTTATATATATCTGCCATGCTATTCATGTTTAATTTTATGCATGATTTAGAACGGTTAGATAGGAAAAAGACTTACTTGAAACTTGAACAACTTAGTATTAGGTGGAGGTGAGATGATAGTACATTAGGGAAGCCCTTCTAGCCCTTCTAATAAGGTCAAGTAAGGTAAGGTGTACCCTACTTGGTCTGTTTAGTCTAGTGGAACTAGCCGAAGCTACCGATCCAAAACCTAAGCTAGTTAGACCAAAAATTTTCAAGAAGTAATTTGAAAATGAACTTTCGGTAAAAGGCTTTGTCAAGGAAAGTGTTGTTGCTCCAATAAGGCTATAGCCAAAGAAGTCCTCTGTGCCTCGCCAAGACCTGGAAGCCAATTATCGAAACTCAAATTCAATTTACTATTTGATAAATTTGAATCTAACACAAGTTTTAATTAAATCTTAGATTGAACATTAATTAAAAGAAAATTTATTCAAGCATCTCACAATACACCCATAAGGCAACCATGCTTGCTTGTACTAAGACATTTAGAATGGGTGAGATGTTAAGGACTAATAAATTGAAAGATGCTTTTCAAAATTGTTTTCAAAATTCTTAGGATATTTTTCTAAAAACCTATTTTCAAAATAATATTTTTATGAATTTCATGCTTGTCTGATTGCTTATCTATTATAGATTTTCAAAATTATATCCTTTCAAAAAATTGTTTGACCTACACAATTAGACACAAACCTTTTAGGTCAACACTAAAGTCCCTTAAGACACTTAGTTAGAGTCAGACGGTGTTAAGTTCAGGGGGAGTGTGGTTTTTTTAATTCAAAATTTTTTTTCTCAAAAACTTTTATGCTTTAAAAATTATTATGTCAAGATACGTGTTCAAAAAGTTTAAGAAACTTATTATATTCTTTCAAAAATTATTGAAAAGTATTTTGAAAAGTATCATACTATTAGTTTGATTTTGATATCTTCCGTTTAGAAACGTTTTCTATTCTTTCACTCAGAAATTGTTTTAAGTTAATCTTTTGATTTTGATAAACCCTAAAGACACAAAGGAAGTCTTCTTCATGATCTACAAGGACTCCTAGGATGTGTCAGATTTAGGAGACGTCTAAGTCAAAAGAAAACTTTCTGACAAGTATTTTTCGAAATCAGAAAATTTTTCTGACAATTATTTTTCGAAATTATTAGATAATTCATTTGATTTGGATCAAACCTTAAGACTCAGAGGAAGATCACTTGTAGTTAACAAGCTTCCTAGGACTGGGTCAAGTTTAGAGGGAGGTCAAATTAAAAGAATTATTAAACATTTCAAAATATTTTCATACACTGTATTTTCAAAATCCTTTTGAAAAGATAAGTATTTTCTCTTTCAAAATACTATCATTTTAAATCATTTTTAAATCACTTTATGAAAATATTATACTATCACTTTCAAAAACTTATCCTTTTTGGCTTATAAAATCTTTTTGACTCGTGGAATCACTTTTGAAAATAATATTTACTTGAGTTTGGAGAATTTCTAGGACACTTAGGGAAATATCCTTCTAGTTAATAAGGTTTCCTAGGATTGTGTCAGACTGGAAAAGAAATCAAGTCATGTAAAATATCATGTTTTGAAAAGAACAAAACAAATATTTTTCAAAGTACTAATATTTTTCAAAGTATAAATATTTTTCAAAGTACAAATATTTTTCAATGTACTAATATTTTTCACAAATATTTTTCAAAGTACAAATATTTTTCAAAGTACAAACATTTTTCAAAGTACTAATATTTTTCAAATTACAAATTGTTTTGTTAATTGTTTTTCAAAATACTAAGTACAATATCATTTTTTGAAAAAAAAATATGTGTTAAGTGCAAGATTTTTCAAAGAACAATTTTTTCCAATATTTTTCAAAGTACTGATGGTTAAAGTGTAAAATATCTTTCAATGTACAAGTGTTTTGCACAATATTTTTCAATGTATTCTTCTAAATGCATTATATTTCTCTAAGTGAAAATGTTTTCTAAAAGTACATAATTTTTCTTAAATGAAAATCTTTAGTGAGTGCATTTTTTTTAAAATCTTTTCTAAATGAAATGTTTTTCTAAGACAATATTTTTCTAAGTGCAAAAATTTTCTAAGTTCAAAATATTTTTCCAAAATGCACAATACTTTTCAAAGTACAATTTTTTTGGTGCAATTAAAGTACTTAGTTTTTTTTACTTAGTCTTTTTTCTAACAAAAAGGGAAGAGTTTCAATAATGGTTTATCAAAAATGATATGATTTCAAATGATTATACTAAGTACTTTCAAAAGGAAAAACAATTTTTTTTGTAAATTTTCATTGTTGGTGCAAGTTTTTTTCTTTTTTTTTGATGTATGATAAAGGGGGAGAGTGAGCTTAAGTTAGGAATTTTTTTCTCCCAAAGGAATAGAGAGCTTAAATTAGAAATTTTGTCCCAAAGGATTAAAATTTGAATCAAAATTTTTTTCCAAGGATCAAAATGTAAATCAAAATTTTTTCCCAATGATCAAAATGTAAATCAAAATGTTTTTTCAAAGGATCAAATTTTTTTCATTTTATCCCAAGGATTATAACTTACCCCTTTAATCCAATCTAACTTAAGATATTGTCAAACATCAAAAAGGGGGAGATTGTTGGCTCAAGAAGCATCAGTGATGTCCTCCTCGAGTGTTTCAATGTTTAACAATATGCTTAAGTTAGTGATACATTAGAACAAGGAAGGGTTAGTCAAGAAAGGAGTACCAAAGTGAAGGAAAGTTCTAGTTAACATAGGCAATAAGTCCTGGTTCGAGAAATTAGGCAATAAGTCCTGGTCGAGGGTTGGGCACCGAAGTCATGACATAGGGTTGGGCAATACGTCCTGGTCGTGGACTAGGCACGAAGTCCTGGTGAGTGAAGCTGGGCAAAAGTCCTGGTGAGTGAAGTTGGGCAATAAGTCCTGGTCGTGGACTGGGCACGAAGTCCTAGTGGGTGAAGCTGGGCAAAAGTCCTGGTGAGCGAAGCTGGGCAAAAGTCCAACCGGATGGGTCGGTTGGCAAAACTTCTCCTGAGAGGAGTAGGTGAAAGGCGCGTTCCTCGGGAAGGGAACATAGGCGTCGGTTCGACCTAGGGTTTCACGGGAAATTCGAAGTCAGAACCAAGTCTCTAATGTTAAGATTATCTGCATATTTGTTTTGTCTTTGATTGTATTGCAGGTACCTAAAAGTTAGAGGCAAGACAGAAGAGGAAACAAAGAAGAAAAAGCTGCCTGGAAGGACTTCTAGGGCGCCTGTATCAATACAGGCACCCCAGACCTTTAGGGCGCCCTGGACTGGGCAGCCCCTCCCAGGGGCCTGTCAATACAGGCGCCTGTGTTGATACAGGCGCTTAGGAAGGGGATCTTATCCCTACTGCGAGTTCGGCGCGAAGATGAGGTTTGACCAAGGCTTATGAGGCGCCCCACAGCAACTCAGGCGCCCTAGATATGAGTATATAAAGGGGTTCGACCCCTCAACTCAGAACACCAATTCCGAGATCATTCTAAGCATTTTGAGTGACGATAAAGAGCTAAAGACGAAGTTCTGTGACCAAGGAGGCTCCAGGAGGAAGTGCGCGACACTTCGGAGTTCCAGATCGGCCAAGTCTTCGACCCTTTGTTTGGTTTGAATTTATGTTTCTGCATTTACTTTTCTTAATATTTTGATTGTAAATTGTGCAGTGTAAGGCGGGGTTCTCTGCCTCCGGAAAGTCTGGAAAGGAGACCATTAGTGGACGGGCGTTTCCCATGCTTAGACCTTGGATGTATTGACCCTAGGGGGTTGGGAACCAAGTAAATCCCTTGTGTACAAGTGTCTTTCATTTTCGTTCTTTATTATTTCCGCTGCGCACTAACTCTTTGTCTAGAACGATCGAAAGACACGCTTTTCGAAGAATGTTTAACGAGTCGATATTCACCCCCCCTCTATCGACGGCACCGGTCCCCACAGAAGCCACAAAAGAAATGAAAATAACTAGAATAATTAGAATACACAAAATCAAGCAATTGAGTATGACTTACGAAATCGTTGAGAGTAACGAGGAGGAGGATCCACTATCACAGGAGCATTATGGGAAGCAGTAGGAGCAGAGGGAATATTAGGGAGTTGATGACCAAAACTTGCATGAATGTCAATCCTGCAAGTAGCATCATTAGAAGAAGAGATGCTAGGGTGGTCTAATTATGGGGAGACATGAGACGACATATCATCTGGGTCAATACAAAAGGATCAATATGAGTGATATCAGTTTTTTGAAGATTATGAGTGTCAAAGGGAATGGAATGTGTTCAAGAAAAATAACATGACGTGAGACATAAAGTTTTTAACTAACTGGATTATAACATTTACATCCTTTTTGACCCTCATTGTAGCCAAGAAAAACACAAAGAGTGGACCAAGAACTAAACTTATTATGTTCAACATGATGACGGAGGACAAAACATGTGGATCCAAAAATTCTTAAGACAAAATAATCAGGAATATAACCATATAGTTTTTCAAAAGAAGACCAACCAGATGTAATAAAAGATGGAATTCTATTGATAGAATGGACTGCAGTAAGAATAGCTTCCCCCAAAACTAGCTAGAAGCATATGCAGATAACAAGATAGAACGTACAGTTTCAACAATATGTCTATGTTTTCTTTTAGCAATATCATTTTTTCAGGAGTATCAGTACAAGAACTTTGATGAATTGTACCATCTAAGGTAAGTAATTCAGAAAATAGATTAGATGTATATTCACCACCCAAATCAAATAAAAAATATTTAATAAAAGTATTATGTTGAATTTTTACCATGACACGAAATATATGATAGATATCAAGGAAATCAGAACAATATTTCATAAGATAGACCCAAGTGCAACGAGTACAATCATCAATAAAGGAAACATAGTAATGAGATCTACCAAGTATACGAATCGAAAATGGATCCTACACATCAGAATGAACCAACCCAAATGGTGCAAGAGAAATAGAGATACTTCTATAGAAAGGTAAGGCAGAGAATTTTGCCAATATGCAACCACAACAATATGAAATATCATGAGTTTGCAATTCTCCTAAATTTCCTTTAAGAAGAAAATATATGTCCAAGAAAAGAATGCCACTAATAAAAATCAGAAGAAGTAGAGTTTAACCGAAAGGATGATAAATCAACATTGGAAGCTACAACATTTGAAACTTGTAGTTGTTCTAGTACATATAGTCCTCCCTATCTACAACTTATCCCAATCTACTTTTGAGATCACAGATCTTGCATATAACAAGAAAAGGAAGTAAAAGAAACTGAGAAATCAGAATCACATAATTGACCAACCGAGATAAGATTCAAAGTAAGATTAGAAATATGATAAACATCAGATAGAGACAAATTATATGTAGAAATAGAGCCAACACCAGCTAATGGCATGGAAGAATCATCTGCGGTCATGATTGACATAGAAGAAGAAGAATTTATAGATACAAAAGAATTGATATTAGGCGATATATGATGCAAAGCTCCAAAATCAAAGATCCAATTAGTGGAAGGTATATCTAATGTACTATTAGAGGGCAAACCTTTGTGAGAAGGAGCAAACATGATATATGGATGAGATGCAAGGAACTTTTGAAACTATTCAGCAAGAGTTGTAATTGTGGCATTGGATGATTGAGTCATTCCAGAGTCTGTAGGAGTAACTACTATTATCATGTTGGATGCTCTAAATTTAAGGAATCATTATTGTGCTCCAAATCAATAGTCATATTTTTTAGTCATTAAGTGGATTTAAAAACTCAAAATCCGATCTTCACCATTCAAAATGTAGCCCTGAGTGCAAGGAACGTTCCCTCAAAGTTTCAATGTGATCTAATGGTTAAAACTCAAGAAAATATTATTTTTCTATGGATGCAGTAGGTCAATTTTTTTAACAAATGAACCACGATATAGAAATCGCTGAAGAAGCCCATAATGATTGGCCTTTTTCAAAATTGATTTTCAATTTAATTTTAATAATGAAAAATAGTTTTGTAGCTCCGAAGGACGCCGACAACAAATCTATAGATGAAAGTCACTGGACTAAGAAGGAATAGGCTAACTTTGTGGCCAACGGAAAAGCAGAATACCATCTGCTGACCGTGCTCCCTGCAACAGAAGTCAATCGAGTCGGGAACTACCGATCGGCGAAGGAACTTTGGGAAAAATTTCTTGAACTCCATGAAGATACCTCCGAAGCCAAATTAGAAAAAAGAGATCTGCTTCAGAATCAGCTCAGCAACCTTTGACTGGAAGAAGGAGAGTCAGTAGCACAACTTCACTTTAAGCTGAAGGAGCTGATGACAGAACTCAACAATCTCGGAGAATTGATAAGAAATTGGGATGCACAAAGGTACACATTGAATGCCTTCCCGAGAACCCCTAACTGGATCTCAATAATCGACGCCTACTACATCTCTAAGGACCTTGAGGTAAGTACCTTAGAGAAACTTTTTTCTGCTTTAGAACTTCACGAATCCAGATGTGTAGGAAAAAGGAAACGGACAACATCGCCCAAGGCACCAGAAGGATCCAACACGAAGAGGATTCTTCAGAAAATGATGAGAACACAATATATATGGTAAGGAAGTTGTCCAAGTATTTCAAAACTAAAAAATTTAATAAGGTGTAGGGTAAGAAGCAAAGAAAGATCTAATGTTACAATTGCAATGAAGAAGGACACGTGAAGGAAAACTGCCTCAAAGTGAAGAACAAAGGAAAAGGGGCACAAAAGATAAAAACACACAATCTAAAGGCGACTTGGGATGAATCTTCATCGGAAGACTCAGATCTCGAGGAACATACTGGACTTGCTCTGATGGCTTCATACCAAGAAGATGAGAGCATCAATGAAGGGGGAGCCACCTCAGAGAATAGCAACAATGAAGAGGGAACTTCGGGCTTCAAAACAAATATGGTAAGTGAGGTATATTTTCTACCTCTTGATCAGTTATATTTTGGAATTAAGAAAATGATGAAATCCCTGTGTAAATTAAAAACTAAAAATACAGATTTAAAGAAAAAAATAGCCTCTACTTTAGAAATAAATAATAAAATAAATTTTGAAGATTCAAATTAAAAATTTTAAACACATTCAAGAAATTCAAAATTTAAATATTATGAAAAACTTAATTGGTATTACAGATTTCATAGGGACCAAATTGTAAAAATTTTCAAATCAGATGTTACATCTAAATTTTTAATAAATCATGTTGGTAAAAAGTACATTGGGTTCCTAAATATATTTTAAACTGTTGATTTTTTTATAAATTAATTTTGTAATTAATGCTTTAATTTTGGATAACTACTTACAGAAAAGTTAATTTTTTTTAAGCAGTGTCCTATCTATATTTTCGATTTTTTTAAAAAAAAATCAAATTTATTATGATTTTAGAAAACTTATCTAAAGTTAATTCTTTAAAAAAATATGTTAAAATGATTTTCCCTTAAATATTTTCAATTTTTGATGTGATCAAAGGGGGAGAATTAGTGATTAAGGGGAAGGCTCTAATTTCATTTTTTAATATTTATTTACCCTAACTTAACTCGGGTTGATACACATCAAAAAGGGGAAGATTGTAAGAACCCCAGGTTGGTTTTGATGTGATCAACTGATTTAAGTTAGGTCCTGGTATATTTAATCCCTGTGTCTAAGTGTATAGGAACTTAGGAGCGCAAGAAGTCGGGTGGAAGACGCAGCGGTCGAGAAGGATGACACGGAAAGGGAGCCGACGGGCTTGGTGCATCCGAGGGATGCAGAGCTCTGCGAAAGAGTACGTTGGTGGAGCGAGAAGGACGCGGGCGGCGTCTGAGGGACGAGAAGTCGGGAGGAAGGACACTCAAGGGGCGAAAGGCCGGAGTCGGAGTCGGATTCGGGTGAGCCTAACTTTGGTTTGCCAGAAATCACCCAAGAGGACCAGATGACAAGCTGGAGAATGGTCAGCAGTTGCTGACCAAAACAGCCATTGTCGGGCGCCTGTGAGCACACGGGCGCTTGGGCTGTCAGGCACCCGATCACTAGTAGCCCGAGCACTCGGGCGCCCCTGTGCTATCAGGCGCCTGAGAGGCTAATTCTAGCCGTTTACGAATGTTGCTTTCTGGATATGCGTCAGGCCACGTGTTAGGCACCCAAGAGCACTCGGGCGCCCTACAAGTGCCATGTCAGCAAACGGATAAATCCTACCGGGGCTATAAATAGACCCCTGGAGCTCAGTTTCCATCATCCAATGCATTCCAAGCATTAGCTAACAAGTTTAGTGTAATTCTTCTTTCTTTTTCTGAGATTTCCACGGGTAAGAGGCTTCTCTGCCCGAATGAGTTATATTCAGGAGAATCGAGTCATATTCATCCTTGAATTAGCAACCTCTCCGGTTGTAAACCAAGTAAATCCGGTTGCCTCTTTATTTATAGTTTGCTTAATTTGTTTATGTTATTTATGTTCTAACTTACATCTTTATTAAGTCAAAACAAAAGATTGAGTTTTCTTTTTCAAGGGCAATTCACCCCCCTCTTGCCGACCTTCGATCACCCTCACATCAAACTTGTTAGTTATATAGATAATGATCTTAGAGGAAGTATTGATGATTCTCGAAGTACCTTTGGCTATATTTTTCAACCTTGGAAGTGGAGCAATTTGTTGGTGTTCAAAGAAGTAACCAATTGTGGTACTTTTAACTACCAAGGCAGAATATATAGTAACTTTTTAAGCAAGATGTCAAACTTTATGGTTAAGAGAAGTTCTTGAAAATTTAAAATGCAAGCAAAAAGATTCAACAATATTATATTATGGTAACAATTCTGTAATTTCTATCTCAAGAACGTAGTATTGCATGAAAGAATAAAGCATCCGCTTGCGATTTCATGTCCTAAGAGAACTTGTTAATAATGGTGAAATCAACCTAGAATAGTGTCCTAGCAATGAACAACTTACTGATATTTTTATTAAGCCACTTTGAGGATCTATATTTTCAAAGAATCTTGAAGTTCTAGGAGTAAGAAGCATATTTGATTTACGGGAGGTATTGTTGAGATCAAATTTAAGAATCAAATTATAAATTAATTTCAAATGTCTCTTCTACTTCTATAAGAAGCAAAGTTCAATTTCATCTCAAGTACCTCTTCATGGATTCATTGTAATTCTTCATAGATTCATGAATCTTATTAGTTAATGCATTTAATGTTCTTAATGTCTGGTTGATTTTCATGTCATCTAAAAATGTATAAATATAGATAAAGTGTTATGTTTGAAATGAGAGTTGTAAAAATAAGAAATCCAATACATAGAAATTCAATTTACTTCATAATTTTCTCTTTTCCCTTAAATTTCTTGCTTCAATTCCTATCTCTTTTTTTTCTTCCTTCACAATGAAGTTCCTAGTCAACTAATCATATTGGTTGATTCAATATGATCATCAATTGACTAAGTCTTTGATTTCGACTTTAAGATACTAATTTCTCGATCAAATCTTCACCTAAGTAAAAGAACTATCCCATGTCTAAACAAGACTTTTCATTTGCTAAGATGTCTTACCTCTGGATCTTCCTTCTCTATCAACTTCTATAAGATTTTTATATGTGTCAACATCAATATAAGAATTTTCTTTTGCTAAATATCCGATTGATCTCTACTCATTGGTCTTTATTTGATAAGTAAATGACAAAATATTCTATTGATCATCAACTACTTGAATTTTATTCTTCATGCATACTAGACACACATCATAAGTAATATAATTATACTTCGGGATAATAGTATTACAGTAAGACGCTTTATCAATTTCATAGATATTTAAGAATTGAGTCCTACGGTTCTAGTTTTGGCGAATTTCATTCTTCATCCTCTAATGATTCTTCCATGTCATTGAGAAAAAATATAGTAGAAATTCAAACTAGTAAGTGCATGGACGAGGGTCTATGTAGATGATGAAATCCCCTATTAGATTTTGACTCTATGATTATTATAATTATTATCTCATGTATTTATTAACAAAGTATAGTCCCGAGACCTGAGACCATCCTATTTATAACATGATCACTAGTGGCGTTCATGGGCTAGGAGTTAACGCCGATTAGGCCCTATCAATACAATTAATGTAATTTGAGTTGTCAATTTAGTGTATTTAGCCACGGTCATCGATAGTAATTGATTATGAGTTTCAGAACTCACATGTGGATGAAGATGGTATGAAAACTCAAAATCTTAATAAAAATTTTCAACACTTATAATGAAAAGGGCGTCTTTAATTATAATTTTTATTAAAAAAATTAATAATAAAAAATTATTTTTTATTAAAAAATGGCTTTAAAATTTAAGGTGTATGGTATAGGATTTAAGATTATAGAATTTAGTATTTAAGGTTTTAGAATTTAGGATTTAAGATTTAGAATTTAGGATTTAGAATTTTAGGGTTTTAAGTTTAAGGGTTTAAGTTTTAGTATTTTAGGTTTTAGGGTGAGCATCCACGTCAGATTCTCTATCCAAAATTTAACATTTAGGATAGAAGAACTTTTTTATTAAATTTGGATATTCACTTTCCACTACACAATACATCAGTTTCCCTATAATTTACCATATTTTTATTTTTTTTATTATTTGCAAACTTGGAAGTGGAAAGTGAGAATTAGAGAGAATAATATTTTAATGTTTAGGGAATGGATTTCATTCTTAAAATTTAAAGAAACACTATTTATAAAATCCAAATTTAGAGAATGAATAAGATAGATAATATAATAGTTTTTTTAAAATGTAAAATTTATGATAAAATCTTAGTTTAGAAAATCTGATATGGATGCTCTAATAAGGGGTTTAGGTTTAAGATGGTAGGGTTTAGGATTTAAGATTTTTGGATTTTAGGGTTAGGATTTAGAATGTAGGGTCTTAAGGTTTAGGATTTAGGGTCTTATGTATAAGTACCCTAGAATAGTTTTGATGTGATCAATCGAGTCAAATTAGGTCATGTTTGTTTTGATCCCTATATCTAAGTGTGTAGGAGTTTAAGAGCGTAGGAAGTTGAGCAGAAGACGCAATGGACAAGAAGGATGACACTTGAAGGGAGAAGACAAGCTTGGTCCATCCGAAGGACACAAGGTCTATGAAAGAGTACATTGGTGGACAAGAAGGACATACACAACATCTGAGGGACGAGAAGCCAGGGAGGAAGTCTATTCAAGGAGAGGAACGGAGACAAGTTTGGGTGAGCCCAACATTGGATGGCTAGAAATCACCCAGAAGCGTCAGAAGCCTGGTTAACCAAAGATTGACTAGAACCAGTCCAACTCAGGTGCCCAATACTATTGGATTGAGAAAAACGATAGAGGGGGGTGAATATCGTTAAAATCTTTTTCGGATTAAGGAAAGAGAAACGCACAGCGGAAATTAAAACAATCACACAGGAACACAAGATTTTTACTTGGTTCGGAGTCGCGGTCGGCTCCTACTCCAAGGCCCACGGTCCTTGACCATTTACTTTGGGCAATACTATAATAGCGCAAAGCAATTTTACAAATTGAGTACAGAATATTGTTGTAAATGAAAAGAACTACACTTTTCATTACCGACGCCCGATGTGGATCGTACTTCGGAGCAGAGGGTCGTCGTCGGCGCTGGAATCTCGAAGTCGGAGTTTGCCGGAGCAGAGCGCTTGAACGAAAAGCTTTGGAGCGTTAGAAAGTTGTGTTGTTGAAGCCTTGGGGTCGAGCCCCTTTTATAGTACTCCATCGGGCGCCTGATGGGTTGGGGGCGCCTGACACGTGCCCTCCGATCTGCGAATCCTTATCCGCGGGCTCGGTCAGTGCTTATCCTCCCCACTTGGGCGCCTGAGCTGATGGGGGCGCCCGTGAGCTCACGGGCACCTGATCCGCCTTGGTTCAGTGGATTCGCAACTGGTTTTTGGTTTTTGCTTTCACCCTTGGGCGCTCGTATCCTTATGAGCGCCTGAGTCCACTCGGGCGCCTGACTCCATTCGGGCGCCTAGGCCCAGTGAAGAACCTTCATTTGCAGACGATCAGTCCTTCGACCCTGCAACTAAGGTTAGTCCCAAAAACACAATAAGTAGTAATTACAACCGTAGCTGTCTTGGTTCTGACTTCGGGTCTCCCAAATGGAACCCTAGGTCGAACCGACGCCTACTATTCCCTCGACGGGGAACGCGTCCTTACCTACTCCTCTCAGGAGAGTTTACATTTTGCCAACCGGCTCCTCCGGTTGGACTTTTGCCTGATCCACCTGACCAGGTCTTCGTGCCCAACTTCTGGTCAGGTCTTCGGTGCCCAGCCCCTTGCCAGGACTTCTTTGCCCGACTTTCGGTCAGGTCTTCTTGCCCAATCCTTGACCAGGACTTCTTTGCCCAGTCCTTTGTCAGGACTTCTTGCCTAGTGTACCTAGGGCTTCTTCCTGCACACTTAGTAAACAAAATTAGAACACAATAACATCTTAACTCTTGAACCCTTTGCCATTATCAAGACCCAAGTTTGACTTAGGTGTTGCCTACACCAACAATCTCCCCCTTTTTTATTTATGACAACCCGGTTCAAAAAGTTAAGTTAAATAACAGAAAAAAGGGTAAAGTATCAGTTTTAATTTCCTCTCCCTGGAAGAAATCTCCCCCTGAGTTTTTCAAACATTCGTGGGTTTTTGAAAAAGTTTCTAAGTCTTTGTTGAAAAAGTTTTTCAGATTTTCAATACTTAGAAAATTTTCAAAACGGGATTTTAGAGACAAAAATTTTCCAAAATATTTTGAGTTGGGCACATAGAAAATTTTTCAACATATTTAGCACTTAGAAAATTTTCAACATACTTAGAAAATTTTCTACCAGAAAAATTTCAGAGTAAGTACTTAAAAATAGTTTCGAAGGCACTTTTGAGTTAAGTACTTAAAAATAATTTTGAAAATACTTTTGAGTTAAGTACTTAAAAATAATTTTGAAAATAATTTGTTTTTGCACTTTAGAAAATTTTCTACATTGATTTTGAAATTTTAATACTTAGAAAAATATTCAAGCACTTTTAATACTAAAAACTTCAAGCAGTTTTAATACTTAGAAAAAAATTTAAGCACTTTTAATACTAAAAACTTCAAGCAGTTTTAATACTTACAAAAAAAAATTTCAGAAAATTTTAATACTTAGAAAAAATTCAAGCAGTTTTAATCCTTAAAAAAACTTTCCAGAAAATTTTAGAGTAAGTACTTAGAATTTTTGAAAACAAAAAATTAACTTTCAAAAAGAACTTAAGTACTTAGAGAACTTTACTTTTTGAAAAAAAGGAGATAAAAGTTTTCTAAAAATATTAATTTGAAAAAGGTTTTAAATTTTAAAACCTTCTTTTCTCTCCTTTCCAATCTCTTTAATTGAAAAAAAATTTAAAACCTTCTTTTCTCTCCTTTCCAATCTCTCCCCCTTTGCCATATATCAAAAAAAATATAGCAAGAAAAATGAGTAATCAAAGTAAGGTGTTGTACTGAACCAATTCTAAGTTTAAACTGGATCAAATCAATTTGAATTTGCTCTTTCGGATCATGTCTAACCCAGTTAGCTACTTACTAACTGTTATAAACAGTAGATTTCGCTAGGGTTAGTCAAGTTAAGTGATATGATCAAGTTAGATTTTCTAAGCTTGACACTTAACCTGATTACTGTTCAATTGGTATTTATCGCCCCAATTACTGCAGATGCACTGACTTAAAGCATCTTGAATCAAGGCATAGACCTAAGCATCTCAACCCAGTCTAGGTTATCAAACAAAAGTGCCCTAAGGTATTTGTGAGATGCTAGCTTCTAGATCTATAAGTGCATGCAGTTCTAGGGTTAGGGCCTAGGCTAAGTCCATTTGTGAAAAAACTCTAGTTTTGAAGGGGGTAAGTTTTAAAAAAAACTAAGTCGGAAAATCATTTTAAATAAATAAAGAAAATGATTTTGCAAATTAAATAAGAAATAAAATAGTTTTTGAAAAGAAGCATAAGTAAAGCAATCCTATTCTACCAAGCATAACCCTAACTGTCTTCTTAGTGAGCTGAATTCTAACTCAGGTAAGGGTTTGGTGAATATATCCACTAAGTTAGCTTTTGAGTCTACATGCTTAAGGACTATCTCACCCCTGGCTACATGATCTCTTACGAAGTGGTGTTTAACTTCTATGTGTTTAGTTCTAGAGTGTTGGATTGGGTTCTTAGTTAGATTAATTGAACTTATATTATCAATGTAGACTTGGGTTTGAGTGTAGTCAAGCTGGAAGTCCTTAAGAGTGTGCATCATCCATAAGAGTTGTGATACACACTCTCCTAAAGTAACATACTCAGCTTCGGTTGTGGATAGAGCTACGCAGTGTTGCTTTCTGTTGCACCAACTTACTAGGTTGTTTCCTAAAAGTTGGCAGCTTTCACTTGTACTCTTTCTATCTAGTTTGCAACCAGCATAGTCAGAATCCGAGTATCCTGACAGGTCAAAAGTTGAGGTTCTAGGATACCAAATCCCTACATTTAGGGTTCCCTTGATGTATCTAAGTATTCTTTTTAGGGCTGCTAAGTGCGTTTCCTTAGCACAGGTTTGGTATCTAGGACACATTCCTATAGCAAAGAGGATATCAGGTCTACTGGCTATAAGGTAAAGTAGACTACCAATCATACTTCTATATAGTTTAAGGTCTACTGGTTTATCATCAGAGTCACTATCTATTTTTACATTTGTGGTCATAGGGGTACTTATGCTTTTGGAGTTATCCATTTTAAATTTCTTTATTAAGTCCTTAGCATATTTGGATTGATGGACATAATTTCCATCCCTAGTTTGCTTAATTTGTAAACCTAAAAAGAAGTTGAGCTCACCAACTAAGCTCATTTCGAATTCATTTTCCATTATTTTTACAAATTCTTTTAAGAAATTTGAGTTGGTGGATCCAAAATTTATATCGTCAACATAGATTTGGGTAATAAAGATGTCTTTATCTAAGGTCTTAACAAAAAGAGTTGAGTCAATTTGTCATTGGTTAAATTCCTTAGAAATGAGGTAGGTTGATAGGCGTTCATACCATGCCCTAGGTGCTTGTTTTAGTCCATATAGTGCCTTATTGAGTCTGTACACATAGTTAGGCTTTTCTAAATCCTCAAAGCCGGGGGGTTGTCCTACATAAACTTCTTTTCTAATAAACCCATTCAGAAAAGCTGACTTTACATCCATTTGGTAGAGTTTAAAACCTTTGTGAGCTGCAAAGGCTAGCAACATTCTAATAGACTCAAGTCTGGCTACTGGGGCATAGGTTTCGTCATAGTCTAACCCTTCGACTTGACTGAACCCTTTGGCTACTAAGCGGGCTTTATTTCTAACTATTTCCCCTTGGTCATTTAGCTTATTCCTAAAAACCCACTTAGTGTCAATAATGGATTTGCCCTAAGGTTTAGGTACTAGTTCCCAGACTTGGTTCCTTTCAAATTGGGCTAACTCCTCTTGCATTGCTATGATCCAATCAGGATCAGGTAAGACTTCCTCTATAGTCTTAGGTTTGATTTTTGAAATCAGTGCAATCTGACTAAGATTTCTATAGGAAGACCTAGTTCTGACTCCTAAGGTTGGATCACCCACAATTTGATCAGTTGGATGACTGAGTCTGGGTTTCTTAGTTCTTTTATTACTTGGTTCAGCCTCAGGGCCGGCTGGACGGTTCGGTTCAGTATTTGGTTCAACTACTTGGGTTGGTTTAATTATTGGTTCAATTGACTCAGTAGTTGGTTCAATAGTTAGTTCAATTAGAGGTTCAACTAGTGGTTCAATTGATGGTTCAATAATTTGTTCATTATCTTCATGATCAATAGTTGATGGATTTAGATCTGTATTATCATATTTTGAATTAATTTCCTCATCAAATATTAGGTTTGTTGTTTCTTCAATTTTGTTAGTTAGTTTATTATAAACCCTATAGGCCCTACTGGTTGTTGAATATGTCACGCCCCCAGAGGCCAGGGCTCGCTCGAAAATCGGCCAGCACCTCCCCTGTATGGCGGACAATCTGAAACTTTCATACATACACACACCTCAACCATAATAATATAGCTCAGCCACACTCGGCTGGCGTTCACACCAACACAACCACGCAGTTAAATAATATCACTGACAAATAATAAACATAATAAATATAATCTCCATAGCTAAGCGCAGCAAACCAAAATCCAGCAGAAATAAATAAGTACATGTTCGAAGGAAAAACCATATACCATCCAAAACGATAATAAAACCGAAAAACAACAATAATGCTATAAAACGACTACGAGTGTACGAAAACCAATAAAACTAATACTCAAACTGAAAGACTGGCAGCTGGATCCTCTCCTGGCGGCACGAGACACAGCTATCGACTACCTGAAACAAAAAGGAGAACAAGGGGTGGTGAGTTCCGGGTGGAACTCTGCGGGTATAAGAACAGATAAATGCATGGTATATAAAAGGGTAAAGCAAGCATAAAGATAGCAAAAAGGTATACAGTCTCCGGAATAAAAAAAAACATAAACCAAATGCATTCATACAAATAAAAACATACCTGAAACCATGTAACAAGTAGGGACAAAATCAAAAATCCCCTCTAACACCTCCATAAACACCTAATACTGCTGAACATATCCAGATCATATAAAATGCAAATCATAACTGTATATGCATGTCAGTCAAATGTAGCAATCATAGCTCAATCTAATGCAACAAACACAAGCAAATGCACAATGCACAATATGCATATGATGTCATGACCTGCACTGTACACACACCAACCACCATTAGGTTGAGTGGACAAGATACAAGCGCCAAGCACCTGTGGCTATGCAAATACACCACGACAACCGTGGCCCTGATATGAAAAACCCCGAAGCACCTGTGGGGACTCCTAACACCTGTGGAGTATCAACTGTTTGCACACAACTCCGACCAAGCGTGGCACAACAGGAAAAATATACTCCACGACCCGTCTCAACCACCAAGAAGCCCGCGATCGTCGGCCTGAATGCTATGATGCATGTCCCTAATATCCACCTCCTCAATTAAATCCAAAACCATGTAAAAACAGAAAACACAAATAACGCCAAAATAAGGGAGCATACAAAAAGCACAATCAGCACCAAGGTAAATAAACATGCACTAATCTACTGGGTAGGGTTATCTAATGTTAACCAAACCCTACATAGGTCAAATGATTATTCTACAGTACACGCGGTACTCTTAGATCAGAAGTCAAGTGATGAGACTGTATAACTGAACAATTTGGAATTATCACTCAAAGGTCAAGCATGAATAAGTATCAAGCAGGAAAACAAGGCAAATAGATTTAAGATAAAGCAAACCTACTCAGGAAGTAAAACGACCATGCATTTAAGGTAAATGAAACTACAAGAATCAAGGGAGAAATACCCGCCTTAAAATGTAGAGCGTATCCAAGTACAACTCACGATCATCCGAAACAAGTCTGAATCAACGTCCTGTATCAATACAAGAAATAAAATAGCTAAATTAATTACCACCCACCATTAACATCAAATCCTAATGAGATGCCCTCCTAAAAGAGCAACTACTAAAACGTCTCAGTTAAATTATCATTTTCCCATTTAAACCAATCCACGATTCCATTTAGATCTAACCCAAACTTAACCTAAGCTCCACTGTTAACTCACACTAGCATAACATTAAAAACAAACTAATTCCGAACCCAATAAACTCTACAAGACCAACATTGTATTTTCTGATAACGCATTGAAAGACCACGCTTTAAAGAAAAAGGATGCCAAAAGCATTTATCAAAAACTGGTCGAATGTTTAAATTTGATAGAGCGAGAGGATGCCAATTCCTTCCTCACGACAGCACTGGAAATTCACCATTAAAAAAACATCTTCAAGCCCAACCTAAATCCAGCATACAAGATCGCTCGAGACATACCAACCCCCAAACCCGAGCCGTAAGAAATTCTACAGAGCAACCTAAATTCCCCAAAACCGATTGCTATGAAGATGATTCAAGAGTTCCTATCGAAATCAAGAAATTCCATTCTAAAACCAAAGAAAACTATCACCGATCATCTTACCTAAGTGGTGGTCGACGGAGACGACTTCGCGGGGAGGGAAAACTGCAAAGAGGTTTGCGGAAAGGAAGTTGCGGCGTGTGTGATACCGTCGCTCCGGCTGTCGTGAGCAAGGGCACCCAAACTCCGGCGTGTTGGACGACTGGAAAGAAAACCAATGAAAAGAGCTCGCCGCAAAGGCTGGCTCGGCCGACGGAAGATCTTGGCGTCGACGATCGGCACACGGAGAGATGGCGTCGCTGTCTCTCACTCGTGGCCCGAGAAGAGGGGCGGCGTTCGACAGGCTACTGCGTCGGGCGAGAGGGAAAGGTCGGCGAGGCTAGGGCACAGGTGCAGGAAAAAGGCACGGGAAAAACTTAAAGGAGAAGTTAATAACCAAATATATATATATATATATATATATATATATATTAGGAAAAACTTAATCTTTTCCTTAATTAATTCAAAATCAACCTATTTTGTACACAATTAATCCCATAATTATTTCTAAATTTTAGACATGATTAATTCCAAATCTTTAATTCCTTTTTTTATACTAATTATATATAAATATATATATATATAACCATATATATTTATTTATATATCTTATTTTATTTTATTTTACTATATTTTATATTTATTATAATTATGTTATTAATTAAGCGTATTTTACAGAATATCCTAAGATGACCCCTGGGGTTGACTTAGACTGGAATTTACCTAGGCAGTCCTTGGTGTTTAGGATATGAACTTTGCACCCAAAGACCCTTAGGTAATGTAGGTTTGGTAGTCTATGGTAGTATAATTCATAGGGAGTTTTGTTGTGTTGTTTGTTAATTAGGACCCTATTTTGGATATAGCAAGCCGTACTAATTGTTTCTGCCCAAAATTGGTTAGCTAGGTTGAATTCATTGAGCATAGTCCTAGCGGCTTCCTGTAGGGTTCTATTTTTCCGTTCGACTATCCCATTTTGTTGGGGGGTTCTAGGATATGAAAATTCATGAATGTACCTGTTTATTCTACAAAATTCCTCGAACATTTGATTCTCAAACTCTCCCCCATGATCACTCCTAAGTCTTTTGATTTTGGTATCATTTTGATTTTCAATTATCTTACAAAAATCAATAAACAGATTTAGGGTTTCATCCTTAGTCTTTAGGAACCTAACCCAAGTAAACCTAGAGTAATCATCTATAATTACTAAGCAGTACCGGTTTCCACTTAGTGACTTGGCTTCATGTGAATCAAATAGGTCAAGATACAGGAGCTCAAGTGTAGTTTGAGTTAGATCTGATTGAATTTGTTTGTGATTAAACTTGGTTTGTTTACCTTGGTTACATGATTTACATATTATGTTTTCATGGTTCTTAATTTTTGGTATTCCTTTAATTAAACCAAGTTGGGTGATTTTTGAAATTAATCTTAGATTAGTGTGACCTAATCTCCTATGCCAGAGGTTTGATTCTTCTAACTGAGTTAAGAAGCATTTAGGTACTAGGGGTAGATTTATCGTGTAAGCGTTATTTTTCCTAGTGCCCTTAATCATAACTTCTGAGTCTTGCAAATTTCTAATCAGGCAGTCAAAGTTGGTGAAGGTAACTACATAGCCAGTATCACATAATTGGCTTATACTAAGCAAGTTAAATTTAAAGTTTTCAACCAAAAGTACATTTTTAATTACAAAATCAGTTTGGAGTTCAATGTTACCTGACCCAGTGACTTTGAGTGTAGCATTGTTGTCAAATGCTACTGAGCCTAGGTTCTTGAACTTGAGTTTGGTGAATTTCAATTTGTCCCCAGTCATGTGTCTGGAGCACCCGCTATCCAACATCCATTGGTCCAAATCTTTATGTTCCTACGCATAAAGAGTTTGTTGATTCGGATCCAATTAAAATTAAGAATAGCCTAAATTGACTTTCACAACCTAGTCTGTCTCACCCAATCTAGAGTTTTCAATCACGTTAACTTTATGGGTTTTGTGAGACAGGTTTTAATAGAAGTAAGAAATTTATTTTGAAAACCCATGATTAATTTTGAAAAGTTAAATTAATTTTTAAAAATAATTTATTATGCTTTAAATTTGGAAAAACATGGTTGAATCTAGGATTAATTGAGATCTGTGTTAGATTCAAATCTGACAATAGTAAAGTGAATTTGGTTTTCAATAATCGGCTTCCAGGTCTTGGCGAGGCACTAGGCCTTCTCTGGCCGTAGCCTTATTGGATCATCAACCCTTTCCTTGACAAATCCTTTTATTGAAAATCCATCTTTAAGTTACTCCTTGAAAGATTTTGGTCTAACTAGTTTGGGTCTTGGATCGGTAGCTTCGGCTAGTTCCACCAAAATGGCTTCCCTAACGTACTATCATCTCACCTCCACTCAATACTATGTTGTTCAAATTTCAGTTAATCGTTTTAGTCCTTAATCTAACCAGTCCTAGGTCTAAGCATGGTAAATTGCATAAAGTAAATAAACAACCAAGCATGCAATTTTATAATAAGAAAAAGAATTCATTTAACTATAAAAATGGTTTTTAAGTTGGCTCCCCCTGGACTAAAGTCATTGTAGTGATTAGGCAAGATATGAATCTTGTCCTTGGGATCCAATACTGGTTTGGTCCAGCTTGGTTGTTTAGGCAAAGTTTGGGTACTCATGCCTGAACTTTGGGTATAGATTGATTCAGTACAGCATAGTATGACCTTTGTCTAGCCTTGGTTCGATACCCTAACCCGGATCAATTTAGAACAGACTTCTGTTTTCCAAGGATCATGTCAAGACCCTTGGAACCCGAAGTGAATCGTTCTAAAGCTGTTCTAAGGTCCTTGACTTGAGTTTTCAAGGAGGAGTTCTCTTTCTCAAGCTTTTCAACTTGAGCAGAGGTTCCTTCTTGAACCTTCTCAGTCAAAGATCTAGATTCAGCTTCCTCTTTCAGGAGTTTTACTTCCTGTCGGAGGGACTCGACTCGAATTTTGGCTTTCACCAAGTTACTAGATAAGTAAGCAATTAATTCTGCTAATTCAACTTTAGAGTAACCACTTACAGTGATTTTGCCGTCTTCCGAAATTGTGAGCTTTCCGTCTTTCGGTTCCGATTCTGATTCGGTGTCGATTTCTTCCGAAGCAGTCAAGGTGAGCAGGTTCGATTGTGGGGCCTCTTCTTCTTCTTCGGAGGAAGACTCATCCCACGTAGCCTGAAGGACCTTCTTCCTTCTTGGCTTCTTGGCTTCTTTCAGATTAGGGCACTCCGATTTGTAGTGTCCCTTCTTGTTGCACTCGTAGCAGGATACGTTGGATTTGGTCTTAGATGGTTCGGTTGGATCTTCCTTCTTTCGGCTGGCTTTTCTTCTGTTAGTCTAATGCTTCAGCTCCTTGTGGTAGTCCCGGGTTAGCCGAACCAGCTTGGGTCGATCCCCTTCGCTGTCTTCTGAGTCTGAGTCAGAGTCAGACTTGGGTGCAGGTTGAGGCTTCTTCTTGGCCACCTTTCCTATTTTCCCTGCAACAAAAGCAATGCCTTTCTCGGCTAAGGTGCAGTTAGTCTGCTCATGTAATTCAAGTTCAAAAAATAATTCGTCTAGTTTAATTTTAGAAAGGTCCCTAGAAACCTTGTAAGCATCTACCATAGATGCCCACAAAGTATTTCTCGGGAAGGCGTTTAGGGTGTACCTGATAAGGTCACGGTTTTCTACCTTGTGACCGATTGTATGTAGACCGTTCATCATCTCCTGGATTCTGGCGTGGAGCTGGGCTGCTGACTCGCCTTCGTTCATTTTGATGGTGTACAACTTGTTCAGCAGTAGGTCCCTCTTGTTGATTCGGGTGTCGGAGGTACCTTTGTGCAACTCGATCAACTTACTCCAGAGTTCCTTTGCACTATTGAAGGGTCCCACCTGGTTTAGCTCTTCTTTGGTTAGTCCACATTGGAGTGTATGGGTTGCCTTTGCGTCCGCCTCGATTTTCCTTTTCAGTGAGACATCCCATTCTGTGTAAGGTTGTGTCACTCCTTCAGCATTCTTCGGGATTTCCAAACCAGATTGGATTATAATCCACATGTCCACCTGAGTTTTCAGGTGGACTTCCATCCGACTCTTCCAGTAGGAGAAGTCTTCTCCACTAAAGAGTGGTGGTCTGGCTGTGCTGAAACCCTATTGCATGGCCATTAGAATTTCTGAAATGACAAAAAAAAGAAAATCTTGTCTCAAGACTTGGTCTTGGATTAGTAGTGTGGGAAAAATAATTAAAACGAAATGATCGAGTGGTGTTGTACCAACCTCGATTTACGTGAAAAATTCAAAAGAAAATGAAACTAAATATTTCGTAAAATCCGGAAAAATTTTCAAATTGGTGGTTGCAGCAAATTTGAGCCACCCGCTCTGATACCACTTGTTGGATCGAGAAAACGATAGAGGGGGGGGGGAATATCGTTAAAATCTTTTTCGGATTAAAGAAAGAGAAAACGCGCAGCGAAAAATAAAACAATCACACGGGAACACAAGATTTTTACTTGGTTCGGAGTCGCGATCGGCTCCTACTCCAAGGCCCACTGTCCTTGACCATTTACTTTGGGCAATACTATAATACCGCAAAGCAGTTTTACAAATTGAGTACAGAATATTGCTGTAAATGAAAAGAACTACACTTTTCATTACCGACGCCCGATGTGGATCATGCTTCGGAGCAGAGGGTCGTCGTCGACGCTGGAATCTCGAAGTCGGAGTTTGCCGGAGCAGAGCGCTTGAATGAAAAGCTTTGGAGCGTTAGAAAGTTGTGTTGTTAAAGCCTTGGGGTCGAGCCCCTTTTATAACTCCATCGGGCGCCTGATGGGTTGGGGGCGCCTGACACGTGCCCTCCGATCTACGAATCCTTATCCGCGGGCTCGGTCAACACTTATCCTCCCCACTTGGGCGCCTGAGCTGATGGGGGCGCCCGTGAGCTCACGGGCGCCTGATCCGCCTTGGTTCAGTGGCTTCGCAGCTGGTTTTTGGTTTTTGCCTTCACCCTTGGGCGCCCGTATCCTTACGGGCGCCTGAGCCCACTTGGGCGCCTGACTCCATTCGGGCGCCTAGACCCAGTGAAGAACCTTCACTTGCAGATGATTAGTCCTTCGACCCTGCAACTAAGGTTAATCCCAAAAACACAATAAGTAGTAATTATAGTCGTAGTTGTCTTGGTTCTGACTTCGGGTCTCCCAAATGGAACCCTAGGTCGAACCGACGTCTACTGTTCCCTTGACGGGGAACGCGTCCTCACCTACTCCTCTCAGGAGAGTTTACCTTTTGCCAACTGGCTCCTCCAGTTGGACTTTTGCCCGATCCACCTGACCAGGTCTTCGTGCCCAACTTCCAGTCAGGTCTTCGGTGCCCAGCCCTTTGCCAGGACTTCGTGCCCAGTCCTCGACCAAGACTTCTTTGCCTGACTTCCGGTCAGGTCTTCTTGCCCAGACCTTGACCAGGACTTCTTGCCTAGTGTACCTAGGGCTTCTTCTTGCACACTTAGTAAACAAAATTAGAACACAATAACATCTTAACTCTTGAACCCTTTGCCATTATCAAAACCCAGGTTTGACTTAGGTGCTGCCTGCACCAACAGATTCAACTCAGGTGCCTAGCAAGATAGTCGCTTGAGTCAACTAGGGTGCCCATGTATACAGGTGCTAATACTGACTCAGGTGTCCGACCTTGAGCTTATCACCAACTAGCCATTGCGACGTGAATAGGCGTTGACCATTAATAAGCGCTCTGTTAGGATGCATACTAAAAGCCTAGCTTTTGTATGAACATCTACATTTTGGAATGAGAATCACATGATTATTGTTTGCATTTTATATTTAGTATATGTGTGCATATTGTCTGATACTTTACATTGTAGATAACATGGTGTGTGGTGTCACACAGAAGATCATGTTATCAGTTCCTTGTAGAGTATAAGTAAATGCTCACAACTGAGATAGTTTTGGACAAACCATTGGCATGGTTGTAGTGTAATTTGGTATTGGTCTATCTTGACCATAGAATTACTCTAGTACACTTTGTGTGTATTGAGCAGAATCGATATAGAGATAATTCAATTTATACTGACTATATAATTGAATTAGACCTCAAATATTATGGTATACATGCTCTTAATCCCGATATAATAATGGACACATGTACTTAATATCTATTTCTTTGATTTACCAGTGAGTGAGATTTATTTGTTAAATCAATAGGCCCGGTAAATTGGGAAATAATATTATTTACATAGTGTGTCGTTGATTATAGAAGGAAACTGTGTCCTAATGTATTAGGATGATGATGTCCCCTTGAAGAGCTCATAAAGCTCATTATGTTAAATCCTGTAGGTGGACTTGGTCTGACATGATGATAAGGTTGAGTGGTACTGCACATGGAGTTAGATATTAATTAATTAAATTGTCAGTAATTTAATTAATTAATGGGCATTCGTGATCTTAAACACGGGGAGAATTTGTACACATAATATGATGGAGCTCATATTTAATTATGGGGGTTGGTGAGGTAGTTCAATGATAATCCTTTAGTGGATTGGATTATCATTAATGGATCGGGCTTTGATCCATTAGGAAGCCAAGACCCAACTCCTCCTCATGGTCCCTATTTTAGCCTATATATACCTCATGAGTCATGAGACCAAGGCATCCAATACAACCCTAATCTCCTCTCCTCCTCTCTCTCTCTCTCTCCTAGGGCTACGACGGCAACAAGCCAAGGAGTTGCTCTCCTTTGGCCGGCGGCAACCAAGCAAGGGGAGACACCCTTTTCTTCCTCTCACTCCATCTTGTTGGTGTGCGCCTAAGTCAAGAGAGGAGAAGGGAGCCTTTCTCTCTTCTCCTTGTGGGCGTGCGCAAGCTTCAAGTGGAGGAGGGTGGCCGACGCATCCTTGAAGAAGGATAGGGTGTCGGCGGTTCAACAAGAGGAAAAGGAGGAAGGTGATCGGCTAGGTTTCTTGTGAAGAAGAAATCCTTCATCTTCTTCTCCTCTCTTCTTTCCTTGGTGGATGGCGCAAAGAAGGAGAGGCTCCTTCTAGGGTCCGGCGGCAACAAAGGAAGAAGAAGGAGACCCTTAGGGTTTTGGCGCAAGTCAAAGAGGAGAAGAAGGTGCCTTGGTGACTTCGTTTCTTGGAAGACCATCGCTCACACGACGTCCAAGAAGAGGTTAGGTCATACAATAGATGATCGCGAGATAAACAAGAGGTATATTTCTTATTTTGGCTCCTTCTTGCTTATCTTAATATTGTATGTTGTTAATTAACATGGACCCTGAAGATAAACACAAAAACCGGTGATCTATTCATCGTCTATTCCGCGGCTAATCGACTAGACGAGTTAGATTGCTTGAACAACATGTTTGTTCAAGCGATCACTCAAGTTGATTAGTACGATGATGAAACGGTTGCTTGGGTAATTCATCTCCATCCGGATTAGTTTTAATTAATAAAATTTTAATCCGGGGACATGGAGAGGATTCCCATGCACAACCAAAACCAACATGCTCGTGATATGCCACGTCAGCACGTCGATAAGATTTTTCAAGGGCTATAAATAGGCCTCTTAACTCAAAGTAATTCATCATTCAAGCTGTAAATAACTTCTGTATTCATTTCTCTAGTCTTCTCTGAATTTAGAATCTATAAGAGGCTTCTCCGCCCATTAGGAGATATTCTGGAGTTGAGCTTTTCATTTGCCTTGGATTAAAAATCACCCAGATTACAAATCAAGTACATTCTAGTACCTCTTTCCTTAGTTAATTATTTATGTTATGTTTGTTTAGTTATGTACTTAACTAATCTCTATCTTTGCTAAGAATGATAAAAGATTAGATTGTTTTTTTTTCAGGGCTATTTATCCCCCCCCCCCCCCCCCCCCCCCCCCCCGCATCTAGCTGCCCTACACGAGTCCTACAAGTGGTATAAGAGCAAGGATGCTTTAAAAGAACTAATCGCCAACTAAAGCAACACATATGACCGGATCAAACATCTACCCACCTAAGTTCAAGGGGGAGTTCACGTTTGGAAGCGCAAAATGGCGGTATTCTCTAAAAACCAACTTCGACATTTTATTAATAATCAAATTTGGTTATGTAGTACCAAAAGATAACAACGGAAAAGAAATGAAAAATCTCCTATGGACCAAAAAGGAGAAGCAGACTTCGTGGCCAATGATAAATGAGAATTTCATCTGTTAAACGTCTTGCCACCACAAGAAGCTAATCAAATCGGCACTTACAAATCGGCAAAAGCACTTTTGGAGAAGTTCTTGGAACTGCACGAAGAGACGTCAGAAGTAAAACTAGCATGACGAGATCTTCTCTAGAATCAACTAACAAATCTCCAAATGGGTGTTGGATATATAGTGTGAATGGAAAGAGAGGTGGTGGGACTTTAGTCCCACATTGGGACTTTCTAGTGAATGGAAAGTGAGGTGAAGAATAAAGAGGCTCCATTATGAATGGGACTTTAGTCCCATATTGGGAGTCTCAAGGCATAAATGTTGGCTTATATTGTTTCACAAGCATGATAGTTGTGAACAAATACTAGGGCAGAGGCTCTCTCTCATGCGTGGGTGTGCAGGGGGGGTGCAAATCCAGGGCCCGGATTTGTACTGAACCAAGTGAACTCATGTGCGTGCACGACCTGCTTGCGTCGAATGTCCGATCGGTCGGGGCAAAATTTTTCCAAGCAGATGAACCAACGTTTTGCCAAATTTTTTCCTCAAATGTAACCGATGCATTAATTTTGATTAATGCAAAATCAGTAACCCCCAGACGTTTAGATTTGGGCGATTAAATGGCAATAAATGGCGTTAATTCGGTCATTGAATACTACGGGGGTCTGTGCCTATATAAAGAGGCTATGACCGAGAGCAAATGACACAGAGAGAATAAATTATCTTCCTCCTCCTTCCCGACCTCCTTTGATAGCATTCGAATACTTCCTTAGTTCGCCACGAGCAACGAGTGCTCCGTTGTGTTCATGGTCTTGCTGTTGTATCCTGAGAGATAGATGTCCATCTGAGCCTCAAAGCACCGCCGGAGGAGGACAAATATGTTTCAAGGACACTGTGTTGCGCAGGCCTCAGCAACTTCTCGGTCGGGAAACTTAGCTCGGGAGCTTGGGAAACCCAGCTCGGGGGCTCGGGAGACTTGGTCGGGAGCTCGAGAAACTCAGCTCGGGAGACTTGGTCGGGAGCTCGGGAAACTCAGCTCGGGAGCTCAAGAGATCTGGAATTCAGCTCGGAAGACTGCAATTTGCATAAAAGGCAGCTTGGGTCACTCAACAGTTAAGTTGAAATTATTTTTTGTAATTTCAATTTATTGTAAATTCTTAGAAAGGAGTCCATTTCCTCCGACAATCTTGAAATAGATCTTGTTTCTGTTGAGATGGCCACGGAAAGTGTTGAGGTGAAACAGACTCATCACCAGGCCCCTTCCGCTCCGATTGGGAATGTCCCAATCAACCATGGGGAATAACCAGAGAAGTTCACTGGGTTGAACTTCAAGAGGTGGCAGCAGAAGATGCTCTTCTACCTGACCATGCTCAATCTGGCTCGATTTTTGACCGAGGACCCTCCGAAGCAAGTTGAGGTTGCTGAGGTGGAGGCTTGGACTCATTCTGAGTACCTATGCCGAAACTATATCCTCAACTGTCTGGCCGACTCGCTGTATGTTGTGTACAGCACGAAGAGAACGGCTAAAGAACTATGGGAGTCCTTGGACAAGAAATACAAGTCGGAGGATGCAGGGGCCAAGAAGTTTATCGTGGGCCGATTCTTGGACTACAAGATGGTTAACTCTAAGACAGTGATCAGCCAAGTCCAAGAGCTTCAGGTGATTCTTCATGAGATCCACTCAGAAGGTATGGTTCTGAGTGAAACCTTCCAGGTAGTAGCCATCATTGAGAAGTTGCCTCCCGGCTGGAAGGATTTCAAGAACTACCTGAAGCACAAGCGGAAGGAGATGAACGTGGAGGAACTCGTTGTTCGACTTCGCATCGAAGAAGACAACAAGGGTTCAGAGAGAAATATGTTCTCTCAGGCTATTGTAAAAGCCAACGTGGTCGACCACGGACAAAGCTCGAAACGGAAGAATTCAAAATCTTCCAAGCTGGGACCCAGAGGAGGCATCACCAAGAAGTTCTCTGGGAAGTGCTACAACTGTGGCCGAGTTGGCCACAAATCTTCAGAATGCAAGAAACTGAAGAAGAAGCAGGAGGCCAACCTGAACGAGGCACCAGAAATGGAAGACCTCTATGTCGTGGTCTCTGAATTGAACCTGGTGGGTTCAAACCCGCGATAAAGGTGGATCGATACTGGAGCCATCAGACATGTGTGCTGCAATAAGGAACTGCTTCACAATTTTGAAGAAATTAGTGGAGAGAAGCTGTTCATGGGGAACTCGGCAACCTCGGACATCATGGGCCAAAGGAAAGTGGTGCTGAAGAAGACCTCGGGCAAGGACCTCACTCTAACAAATGTGTTGTATGTTCCGGAGATTCGAAAGAATCTAGTGTCCGGATCATTATTAAGCAAGTATGGCTTTCGCATTGTGTTTAAGTCAGACAGAGTTGTACTGTCGAAAAAGGGAATGTTTGTGGGAAAGAGCTATGTATCTGATGGGCTGTTTAAGCTTAGTGTAATGGCCATTAGGCCTAAGATAAATAAAGTTGAGAGCTCTTCCACTTATATGCTTGAGTCTTCTTGTTTATGGCATGGTAGACTAGGACATATGAATTACGATGTGATTCATAGATTAATAAACATGAAAAGTATACCGACATTCCACCTTGACCCGAAACACAAGTGTGAGACTTGTGTTGAAGTGAAGTTGACAAGGTCATCCTTTTAACATGTTGAAAGAAGCAACGAACCACTCGGCCTAATTCACACCGACGTATGTGACCTTAAAGGTACACCGACACGTGGTGGGAATAAGTACTTCATTACTTTTGTAGATGATAACACAAAATATTGTTATGTGTATCTTCTCAAAAGTAAGGATGAAGCTATAGAGAAATTCGTTCTCTATAAGAATGAGGTTGAAAACCAACTTAATAAGAAGATTAAGGTGGTTCGAAGTGACCGAGGTGGTGAATTTGTATCACCATTCGTTGAGTTGTGTGCTAAACATGGGATTAGACACGAAACAATAACTCCTTATACCCCTCAGCAAATTGGAGTTGCTGAGAGAAAGAATCGAACTCTTAAGGAGATGATGAATGCTCTTCTATTGAGCTCTAGACTGCCAGACTCCATGTGGGGGGAAGCTATGTTAACAGCTAATTACCTTTTAAATAAGGTCCCTCGAAAGAAAATAGATAAGAGCCCTTATGAGTTGTGGAATGGAAGACGACCATCCTACAAATACTTGCGAGTGTGAGGGTGTCTTGCCAAAGTTTTGGTGCCTGATTCGAAGAGGATTAAGATATGATCAAAAACTATTGATTACATATTTATCGGATATGCATATAACAGCAGTGCATATCGATTTTGTGTTTATGAGTCACAATTACCGGATATACACAAGAACTCGATAATAGAATCGAGAAATGTCTCATTTTTCGAGCATGTATTTCCATATAAGACCCGAGAGGATGCTAGCTCCTCAAATGGGTGGAGGAAATACTAGAGGAAGAAGAAGAGGATGATGAACTAGTTGAGGTTGCACCTCGGCGGAGTAAGAGAGCTCGGGTGGAAAAATCTTATGGACCAGATTTTATCACTTTCATACTGGAAGGTGAGCCCTAAAGCTACTCAGAAACTGTGAACTCTTCTGAGGGACCTCACTGGAAGGAGGCAATTACATCTGAGATAGAATCTATCTTGCATAATCACACATGGAACTTGTAGACCTTCCTCCGGGGAGTAAATCATTAGGTTGTAAGTGGATCTTCAAGAAGAAGATAAAATCAGTTAACACAATTGACAAGTATAAGGCCAAATTGGTGATTAAAGGTTACCGACAACAAGAATGCCTTGATTACTTTAATATGTATTCTCCGGTGTCGAGAATAACTTCCATTAGATTGTTGTTGGCTATTGCTGCTCTATGGAACCTGGAAATACATCAGATGGATGTAAAGACGACCTTTCTAAACGGAGATTTAGAAGAGGAAATTTACATGGAGCAACCTGAGGGGTTTTCTGTGCCAGGACAGAATAACCAGGTTTGCAAATTGGTGAAGTCTTTATACGGCTTGAAACAAGCTCCAAATTAGTGGCATGAGAAATTTGATAATGTCATGCGAGAAGGTGGATTCAAAATCAATGAATGTGATAAATGTGTCTATACGAAAGCCACAGAAGATGACTTTGTCATCTTGTACTTATATGTAAATGACATACTTATCATTGGGAGTAATGATAAGATAATCAAATCCACGAAAGACATGTTGAACTCAAGATTTGACATGAAAGACATGGGCCTAGCTGATGTAATTCTAGGAATCAAAATTCTTAGAACAGTTGAAGGACTTGTTCTTAGTCAGTCCCATTACGTGGACAAGATTCTTGAGAAATTCACCAATGGTGATACTGCGTTGGCACGAAAGCTAATAGATACTAGCCAACATCTATCGAAAAAACAAGGAGAAAGTATCTCTCAGGTAGAGTACGCTCGGGTGATTGGAAGTCTGATGTACTTGATGAATTGTACAAGATCAGACTTGGCCTACGCAGTAAGCAAACTAAGTAGATATACGAGTAATCTTGGTGTTGAGCACTGGAAAGGGATAACAAGAGTACTGAGGTACTTGAGATATACTCGTGGAAATGGACTACACTATATGAGATATCCTGTTGTTATCGAAGGATACAGCGATGCGAGTTGGATATCTGACATAAAAGACTCGAAGACTACTGGTGGTTATGTGTTCACTCTGGTAAGTGCAGTCATTTCATGGAAATCTTCTAAGCAAACCATAATAACCAGATCCATGATGGAATCTGAATTTGTAGCTCTTGACAAATGTGGTGAAGAGACTGAATGACTACGACAATTCTTAGAAGAAGTACCAAGATGGCCGGAACCCGTGCCAGTAATTTGCATACATTGTGATAGTCAATCTGCAATTGGTCGGACACAAAGTCATCTGTATAATGGTAAGTCTAGACATATACGTCGAAGACACAATACCATTAGATAACTACTCTCAACTGGAGTTATCACTGTTGACTATGTGAAGTCAAAGGATAACTTAGCAGATCCGCTAACCAAAGGGTTAAATCGAGAGTTAGTTGCAAGCTCATCAAGAAGGATGAGTTTGATGCCGATAGAAAATGTTGGTGCAAAGGAAACCCAACCTATGCAGACTGGAGATCCCAAGAACTAGGTTCAAAGGGATAACCTAACTGCACTGACAAAGTTGTTCACTATAAGGGAATATTCCTTTAAAACAGTGAAAGATGGAGGTTAAGCAAACATCTTTTAATGATTCAGTAGAGTTATGTGGAAAACTCTTAAGAGATCACCTATGTGAGAAAGAAGTAGGGCCGCTTCGAAGAGAATTGGAGGCACAATTCTTAGAACTTCTCGTAGAATCAGGCGTGTTTATGGCCAAGAATAAACACACTCATGAGAACTGAGTTATATTAGGAAGAGTCCTGGGTGAGATGTGTTAATGCTTACATAAACGACAGCACAGTTTAAGGACATCATGTCTACTGTCAGCCAAGAAACAAATAGATCTTCACAAGGGAAGGTTCAAAAGGTGAAACCTACCTATCCTATACACGACTCAACTGCTGAATGTTATCACATACCATGCTTCCATTCATGTGGAGGATTGTTGGATATATAGTGTGAATGGAAAGAGAGGTGGTGGGACTTTCTAGTGAATGAAAAGTGAGGTGAAGAATAAAGAGGCTCCATTGTGAATGGGACTTTAGTCCCACATTAGGAGTCTCAAGGCATAAATGTTGGTTTATATTATTTCACAAGCATGATAGTTGTGAACAAATGCTAAGGGAGAGGCTCTCTCTCACGGTGGGTGCGCAAGGGGGGGTGCAAATCCAGGGCCCAGATTTGTACTGAACCAAGAAAACTCGTGTGCGTGCACGACCTGCGCGCGTCAAATGTAACTGATGCATTAATTTCTGATTAATGCAAAATCAGTAACTCCCAGACGTTTGGATCTGGCCGGTTAAATGGAAGTAAATGGCGTTAATTTGGTCATGGAATACTGCGGGGGTCTGAGCCTATATAAAGAGGTTGTGACCGAGAGAAAATGACACAGAGAGAAGAAATTATCTTCCTCCTCCTTCCCGACCTCCTTTGATAGCATTCGGATACTTCCTCAGTTCGCCACGAGCAACGAGTGCTCCGTTGTGTCCATGGTCTTGATGTTGTATCCTGAGAGACAGACGTCCATCTCAGCCTCGAAGCACCACCGGAGGAGGACAAATCTGTTTCAAGGACACTGCGTTGTGCAGGCCTCAGCAACTTCCCGGTCGGGAAACTCAGCTCGGGAGCTCGGGAGACTTGGTTGGTAGCTCGGGAAACTCAGCTTGGGAGCTTGGGAGACTTGGTCGGGAGCTCGAGAAACTCAGCTCGGGAGAATTGGTCGGGAGCTCGGGAGACTTGGTCGGGAGCTCGAGAAACTTAGCTCGGGAGACTTGGTAGGGAGCTCGGGAAACTCAGCTCGGGAGCTCGGGAGACCTGGTCAGGAGCTCGAGAGACCTGGTCCGGAGCTCGGGAATTTAGCTCGGGAGACTGCAATTTGTTAGTGATATGAGAGAAGTGTCCTAAGGCGATCGCCTTATGATTGTAATCATTTATTCTAATAAATGAATATTCACTATTTGAGTATACATGTTTGTGTATTTGATTGAGATCTTAAACTCATTTACTGAATGTCCGCAATACAATTCACAGCATGAGAGAATTTGTGATGAATTCACAACTAGTGATTATCTCTATATGTGCAATTGTGAAGTATTGAAATTGTCCCTAGTCGATGAATTGATAAATACGGGCACTATCAATTCTGTTAAGGCTAGCATGGGTTATTCTCTAATCAGCTGATTCTCACTGGCTGGTAACATTGAGATGTCCGGAGATAAACATGAATGCTAGTTAAGGGAACTAGTTCATTGGAGTGACTGACTGTAAAACTTCATATGGTAGTCTACATATAGATATGTCAGTGAAGTTCTTACTGCAGCTTAAGTGCGATGTTCCTTTGACTTGCAGTGTTCAAGTCATCTTGGTCATGGAGACTTATACTTTGACATCTTAAGCAAGCATCTCCAAGGAGGTGTGGACCCAGGATGATTGGGTATAAGCCGAAGTGCCCGAAGATGTTTGAACAGCCTACAAAGGATTCACCACTCCTTGCGAGGAGATGTATACCCGAGGCCTATCGTCGGATTGTTACTCGAAGCCTCTGGCCAGAGCATGACATGTTCAGAGTATGAATCTCTTAAATACATGAGAGTAATTAGAATCCGTAGGACGAGAAAACGTTACTTGGGCTAGGTGTGACATAGTCAGCCTAGTGGGGACTGACACACATAGACCATGTCCTGAACCAAGTGGGTATAAGATGGTGAAGGGAATGAGGCACGATTCATTATAGCTGCTGAAGGGTTTCAGAATTATTTCTGAGGTCAACCGTTGATCTTTCGATTAATTGGGGATCATGATGTACTACTAGATGTCACTCATAATCGTTCTATAATTGATTAATTATAGACGACCAACATAAATCGAAAGCCTATTTAGTCACACGCACTACGAGTAATCCGAGGGATTTAAAACGAGTTGAAAATTAGATTTTCCAATCAAGAGAGATTAAGTTTGGTTGAGCCAAACGATAAGTCGAATCTGAATTTTTCAGAGACGCATCGGAAGCGCAAAATGGCTAAGTCTTTTGAAGACTTAATAGATGAATTAAATAAGTTTAATTCATTGGGGCTTGGCTTGGATGGGCCGGCCAAAGAGGTCCTCCATCCTCTTTGCTTGGCCGGCCACAACAAAGGGAGAGAACCAAGTTTTTGGTTCAATTTATAAAATAAACCAAGTATGGTTTGTTTTATAAAATTATGGATGATATAAATTTTTATATAATAAACCAATGTTTGGTTTATTTTTCATGGAAATTAAAATGAACCATGGATTGGTTTATTTTATAAAATCAATCATGGATTGATTTACCATGATAAGGAAATTTATTCCATAGGAGAAAAGAGACTTGATTGATTTTTTATCATGAATTAAAATATGATTTTAACCATGATATAAAATCAAACTTGGCATGATGGAATAAGTTATTCCATATTTGAGAGGCTTGATGGTTGAGAGGCCACTATATAAAGGACTCAAGGCAAGGCTTGGGTGAATAATCGAAGAGATGAAGGCATAGGCTCTCTCCCTCTCTTTCTCTCCTTCTCTTCTCCCCTTCTTGCCGTGCGCCAACCAGCCCCAAGAAGGAGCACCAGCCCGCCACCCCTACCCTATCCCTGCCGACCACCACCTGCTGCCGGAGAAGGAAGCTCCGGCCATCTCTTGGCCGGAAGAAGGTGCTGCCGGAATTAGAGTTTGCCGCAAGGATCTTTTTGCCGCAAGCCTCTTCTTTTGCTTCGCCGGAATTTTGATTCCGGCCATCCTTTTGTGGTTAGTCTTTCGACTTCTCTCTTGGTTTTTCTTATCGAGTTCTCGGAGAATCTAGTAGTTCTCGAGAACACGAAACTCGTGGCTTTGCGAAGTCATCCCGAAGATACTCGGCGTGGACGCGAATAGAGGCGGAGCTTCCAAGGGACGCTTACGGTTGGATCTCGTCCCTTCCTTCAAGTTACGTGAGGTAATACGTAAATTAGTTTACGTTTCTGTAAAATTTTAAATATATGATCATGTCTACACAAGATAAAATTGCATGCTTAGATGTGTGGTTAAATAATTTGAGAAATTGTTTATGCTAAACCTTCCGCTGCACGTAATTAATTTTAAAATTACGAACCCGAATTCATGTCAACATGCACCCGGTCCCAACAGTGGTATCAGAGCCGAGGTTTGTGTTCGACATAATCATATAATTGTTTTGCGGAAAGCTTTATCATGATCTCAATTTTGGAAAATTTTCAATTATGGAAACTTTCCAATTATGATAAAATTTCGATTTAGGAATTTCAAAGTTTGGAAATCCTCATGAAATTTCGCAAACTTTTGAAATATCTCTGTTTCTGAAATTTTATGATAATTGTGAAAACTTTCCATTTTTGGAAACTTTCCAATTTTGAAAATTTCCTATTTTAGAAAATTTTCAATTTTGGAAAAGCGTAAGTTTTCTTTGTACCAGAAACTTACAATTATTCTGAAAACCTTTTATTTTTGGAAACTTTTCATTTTTGGAAACTTTCCATTTATGGAAAGCTCGTAATTTTGGACACTTTCTTTCAAGAAAGTCTAGACAAATTATGGGAATATTAATTGACATTTAAATTTATAATTAGAAATTAAATTATTTACAAAATTCTTTATTTTGGATTGAGCCTCGGGGAGCCGTCCAATTTAAAGTTAGTTGTTATAATTAAATTTCCTAAATTGAATTTAAGCTGTCAAATGTTTAATTTGGATTGAGCCTTGGGGAGCCTTCCAAATTAAGTTATTGATATTAATTTTCCATAAATAAAATATATGATCAAATCTTGGAAATTTTTGAGGTGATTCTCAAACGATAATTTCCTTATTTGATTTATGAGGTGATGCTCTTATATATTATTGTCTCCAAAATTAATTAGGAAAATTGTTTCCTATTGAGTATATTTCCTTAAATAAGATTTTTATGAAAATAATATGTGGTTGAATTAAGGGAATCTGTCTCTTAATTTAATAAGATTTGATTTAGAAAAATCAAAGTCTTAAACATATTATTTCCGAAATTAATTATGATAGTTCAAGAAATTGTTTCCCAAAACAATTCCTTGAATAATATATGAAATTAGAATTAGGAAATCCGGTTCCTAATTCAATTAATGAGACTTGATAAATTAAGTCACATACATACTTTATTAAGGAAATCATTAGAACATGACATAATTATATGTCATGAATATGCATAAAAGAAAAGGATGAGACCCAAAACCCCTTACAAAATATTAAGGTCAACACCTTCCATTAATATGGTTAGAACCGGAGTTTTGTTTCTCATTTGGGTTGATGGACACATCCATGCCCGGCTTGAACCTCAACATGTTCAAACCATAGAATTAGTTTATGATTAATATAGTTGAAGTCAGAGGTCAATCCTTAGTTTTGGTTGTTGGACACATCCAAGCCTGACTAAACGGTTGAATGAGCTCCAACCATATTAAAACTATTTCTTGATTAATGGGTGAGCCTTAAGCTTGGAGCAACGATTTGTTGTGCCACAGCCAAGGTCGATGTAAAGAGAGGTGCAGTTGGGTGCTATGTATATTGTTGCATACTTGTTAATGAGTTAACAACCCAATGATTTATGCAAACATTCAATTAGTTGATAGCATAATGTGATAGTTACATATGTATAATATGTAATCGGTATAATTACCTACCTTCATAGCTAAGAATAACTTGATGGACTCCAGCCATGGTTGTTCTTATCTATGGTTGGATATCAACCTATTTGGAGATGTTCCTACGATCTCCCGAATTGATAAAAAGGGTTATTCAATTCGAAAAATAAATAGGATTTAATTAATGTATATTGATGCATTCTTTATCATTCTCATCACATAACCTCAATTTGTATTTCTAGGATAATCACCTAATCATATCTTCTCTGAATTTGCGTTCCATTTTGGACACCAATAAGCTGACTGGGCCAAACTTCATGGACTAGCTTCGAAACCTGAGGATAGTCCTCAAGGCAGAAAAGCTTGCTTATGTCCTTGAAGAACAACTTCCCAACCATCCTCCTGAAGATGCAACTCCATGTTGGATCGAGAGAAACGATAGAGGGGGGGTGAATATCGTAAAACGTTCGGATTAATAAGTTAGAGAAATTACGCAGCGGAAATTTAAATCAAACACGCAAACACCATGTTTTTTACTTGGTTCGGAGTCGCGGTCGGCTCCTACTCCAAGGCTCACGGTCGTTGACCGTTTTCTGCGGGCAATTCTATATTTTCACAAAACCAGTTTACAAGATTGAATTACAAGTATAGTAAAGTAAACTTTAAAGGAAGCTCTTCGTTACCGACGTCCGGTGTAGATTGTCTTTTTGGAGCAGGAGGACGTCGTCGGCGCTTGTATCTCGAGTCGGGAGGTTTCTGGAGCAGAGCGCGGGAGCACAAGAGCATGAATGCGTTGGAAGAATTTGTTGTTCGAAGCCTTGGGGTCGAGGGCCTATTTATAGCCCCTGGGGGCGCCCGGAACGTCGGGGGCGCCCCCCCATGTGTCGGCCGATCCGAGTTCCACTCGGTCAGCTCTGATCCCTTCAAACTCGGGATCAGATCTTGACGGGGGCGACCGAGTTGACCGGGTCAACTCTTATCCCTTGGCTTCGCTGGCTTCTGCTTCGTTGGCTTGCACTGGGGGCGCCCGGGATGCTGGGGGCGCCCGGGAGCATGGGGGGCGCCCCGCCCATGAGCTGTCGAAGCCTGCCTTTGCTTCATGTGTTTTGTGTTCACCTTGGGGGCGCCTGGGACACTCCGGGCGCCCTGGTCAGCTGCTGCCTCACTCCTTTGAGGCTCTCTGAGCTGCAGACACTCGTTCCTTCGGTCCTGCATCCAAGGTTAGTCCAAAACAACATAAAGCAATAATATGTTAGTTTTATACAGCCTTAGCTGTCTTGGTTCTGACTTTGGACCTCCCAAATGGAGCCCTAGGTCGAACCGACTCCTACTGTTCCCTCGACGGGGAACGCGTCCTCACCTACTCCTCTCAGGAGAATTTACCTGATGCCAACCGGCTCCTCTGGTTGGACTTTTGCCTAGCGGTCCTTGGCCAGGTCTTGGATACCAAGCTGTCCTTCGCCCGGTGCCTAGCATTCCTTCGCCTGGTCTTCAATCCCAAGTTGTCCTTCACCTGGTGCCTAGCAGTCTTTCGCTAGGGCTTCAGTACCAAGCTGTCCTTCGCCTGGTGCCTAGCAGTCCTTCGCTAGGTCTTCGTCTCCTAGCAGCCCTTCGCTAGGTGCCCAGCGGTCCTTCGCTAGGTGCCCAGCGGTCCTTCGCTAGGTCTTTGTATCCTGGCATTCCTTCGCCAGGTGCATAGCATTCCTTCGCTAGGACTTTTCCTGCACACTTAAGTAACATGTTAGATAAATATTATACCTTAACTTTTGAACCCTTTTGCCATTATCAAAACTCAGGTTTGACTTGGGTGTTTTCTGCACCAACAATCTCCCCCTTTTTGATTTATGGCAACCCTGGTTCAAAAAGTTAAGTTAATCAGAGCATATTAAACAAAATTTTGTTTCCTCCCCCTGGAAGGAATCTCCCCCTAGATTTTTCAAAAGTTCGTGGGGTTTTTGAAAATAAATTCTAAGTCTAAAGATGGATTTAATTTTACTTAGAAAATTTTCAATTTAAGCTTTAAGGATATCTTTTCCAAAAAATGATTTTCGTTGTGTACTTTGGAAAATTTATACTTGTAAAAGATTTAAGTTTTAAGTACTTAGACGAATTTGAAAACTTAAGAAGGATTTTGAAAACTTAAGTTTTGAGTACTAAGGAAATATCTTGAAGCCTTAAGTTTAACATACTCAAAAGAAGTTTTGAAACCTTTAAGTTTGAAATCCTTAGTAAAATTTGAAAAACTTTAGTTTGAAGTACTTTTAGGAAAAAAAATTTAGTTTTAAGTACATAGGAAAAATTAAAACAAGTTTTTATTTTAAGTACTTAGGAAAATTTAAAACAAATTTTTATTTTAAGTACTTACGAAAAATTTAAAACAAATTTTATTTTAAGTACTTAGGAAAATTTTAAAACAAAATTTTTATTTTAAGTACTTAGGAAAATTTTAAAGAACTTAGTACTTTTGAAAATGAATTAAGTACTTTTTGAATAAAGGATAGAGTTTTAACAAAAATTTAAAAACTCTTTCTTTTCCTATCTCTCCCCCTTTGCCATATATCAAAAACAAATAAATATAGCAAGAACCAGATAATTAAATTGCATAAAAGATAATAATAACTGTAAAGTTTGCTGTACTGAACCAATTCATGATAAGAATTAAATCAAATCAGTTTCAATTTTCTCTTTTAGGGTTCTGTCTAACCCAATTAGCTACTTACTAACTGTTATAAACAGTAGTTTTTGCTAGGGTTAGTCAAGTTAAGTGTTCTGTTCAAGTTAGATTTTCTAAACTTGACACTTAACTTGATTACTGTGTAAGTTGTATTTAGTGCTCCAATTACTGCAGATGCACTGATCTACATCTTGAATTAAGGCAAAGACTTAAGCATCTCAACCCTTTCTAGGTTATCAATCAAAAGTACCCTAAGGTGCTTGTGAGATGCTGGCTTCTAAATCTATAGGTGCATGCAGTTCTAGGGTTAGGGCCTAGGCTAAGTCCATTTGCGAAAAAGCCCTAGTTTTGAAAAGAGGTAGTTTTGAAAATAAAACTAAGTCGAAAACTTTATTTTAAAACTTTTCAAAACTGAATAAAAGCTGATTAGAGCATTTAAAAATTTCTTTAAAACTGATTTGAGTAAGAAAACCAATAGTAGACTAAGCCTATTCTACCAAGCATAATCCTAACTGCCTTCTTAGTGAGCTGAACTCGGACTCAGGTAGGGGTTTTGTGAATATGTTAGCTAAGTTGGATTTAGAGTCTATATGCTTAAGTACTATTTCACCCCTGGCTACGTGGTCTCTTACAAAGTGATGTTTAACTTCTATGTGTTTAGTTCTGGAATGTTGGATTGGGTTCTTAGTTAGATTAATTGATCTTATATTGTCAATGAATACTTGAGTTTGAGTGTAGTTGAGCTGGAAGTCCTTAAGAGTGTGCATCATCCATAGAAGTTGTGCTACACATTCTCCTAAGGCAACATATTCAGCTTCTGTTGTGGATAGAGCTACACAGTGTTGTTTTCTGCTGCACCAACTTACTAGACTCTGTCCTGATAGTTGGCAGCTTCCACTTGTGCTCTTTCTATCTAATTTGCAATCAGCATAGTCAGAATCCGAGTATCCTGACAAATCAAAGGTTGAGGTTCTAGGATACCAAATCCCTACATTTAGGGTGCCCTTTATATATCTTAGTATTCTTTTTAGGGCTGCTAAGTGTGTTTCCTTAGCACAGGTTTGGTATCTAGCACACATCCCTATAGCAAAAAGGATATCAGGTCTGTTGGCTGTAAGATACAGTAGACTACCTATCATACTTCTATAGAGTTTAAGGTCTACTGGCTTACCATCAAGGTCACTATCTATTTTTATATTAGTAGTCATGGGGGTACTTATGCTTTTAGAGTTATCCATTTTAAATTTCTTTATTAACTCTTTAGCATATTTGGATTGATGGACATAGTTTCCATCCCTAGTTTGTTTAATTTGTAAGCCTAGGAAAAAGTTAAGCTCACCAACTAAGCTCATTTCAAATTCATTTTCTATTATTTTAACAAATTCTTTTAGAAAGTTTGAGTTGGTGGACCCAAAGATTATGTCATCTACGTAGATTTGGGCAATGAATATATCTTTTCCTAGGATTTTAATAAATAAGGTTGAGTCAATTTGTCCTTGTTTAAATTCTTTAGAAATTAAGTAAGTTGATAAGCGTTCATACCAGGCCCTAGGTGCTTGTTTTAGTCCATATAGTGCTTTAGTAAGTTTGTAAACGTGGTCAGGTCTTTCTAAGTCCTCAAACCCAGGGGGTTGTCCTACATAAACTTCTTCTTTAATAAATCCATTTAGAAAGGCTGACTTTACATCCATTTGGTATAGCTTAAATCCTTTATGGGATGCAAAGGCTAGTAACATCCTAATGGACTCAAGTCTAGCTACTAGGGCATATGTTTCGTCATAATCTAATCCTTCTACTTGGCTGAATCCCTTCGCTACTAAGCGGGCTTTATTTCTGACTATTTCTCGTTGATCATTTAGCTTATTCCTAAAAACCCACTTAGTGTCAATGATGGATTTGCCTTCAGGTTTAGGCACTAGTTCCCAGACTTGGTTCCTCTCAAATTGGGCTAATTCTTCTTGCATAGCTATGATCCAATCAGGATCAGGTAGGGCTTCATCTATACTCTTAGGTTCTATTTTTGAAATCATTGCTATTTGACTAAGGTTTCTATAGGAGGATCTAGTCCTGACTCCTAGAGTTGGATCACCCACAATTTGATCGGATGAGTGACTGAGTCTGGGTTTCTTGGTTTTTCTAGAACTTGGTTTAGCCTCAGGTCCGGCTGGTCGGTTTGGTTCACTATTTGATTCCACTCTTTGAGTTGGTTCAATTATTGGTTCAATAATTGGTTCATTTGACTCACTAGTTGTTCAATAGTTAGTTCGTTTATGGGTTCAATTAAGGATTCACCAACTTGTTGATTATCTTCTTGATCAGTGTTTGATGAAGTTAGATTTGGATTTGAGTTAATTTCTTCATTAAATATTAGATTAGTTGTTTCTTCGATTTTCTTGGTTTGGTTGTTGTAAACCCTATAGGCTCTACTTGTTGTTGAATATCCTAGGAAGATGCCTGGGGTTGACTTAGACTGGAATTTTCCTAAGTAGTTTTTGGTGTTTAGGATATGAACTTTGCATCCAAAGACCCTTAGGTAGTGTAAATTTGGAAGTCTATTGTAATATAGTTCATAGGGTGTTTTGTTGTGTCGCTTGTTGATCAGGACCCTATTTTGGATGTAGCAAGCCGTACTAATTACTTCTGCCCAATATTGGTTGGCTAAGTTAAATTCATTGAGCATAGCCCTAGCGGCTTCCTGTAAAGTTCTATTTTTTCTTTCGACTATCCCATTCTGTTGGGGGGTTCTAGGATATGAAAATTCATGTATGTATCCATTTACCTTACAGAATTCCTCGAACCGTTGATTTTCAAATTCTCCCCCATGGTCACTCCTATGTCTTTTGATTTTAGTATCATTTTGATTTTCAATTAACTTGCAGAATTCATTAAATAGGTTTAGGGTTTCATCTTTGGTCTTTAGAAACCTAACTCAGGTAAACCTTGAGTAATCATCAACTATTACTAAGCAGTACCAGTTTCCGCTTAGTGACTTGGCTCCGTGTGAATCAAATAGGTCAAGGTGCAGGAGCTCAAGAGTGGTTTGAGTTAGATCAGATTGAATTAGTTTGTGATTAGATCTGGTTTGTTTACCTTGATTGCATGATTCACATATTAAGTTCTCATGGTTTTTAATTTTGGGAATACCTTTAATTAGGCCAAGTTGGGTGATTTTTGAAATAATTCTTAGGTTGGTGTGACCTAGTCTCCTATGCCAGAGGTTTGATTGTTCTAACTGAGTTAACATGCATTTAGGTACAAGGGGAAGGTTTATAGTGTAAACATTATTTTTCCTAGTGCCCTTAAGCATAATTTCTGAGTCTTGTACGTTTCTAATCAGGCAGTTAGAATTGTTGAAGGTGACTATATAACCAAAATCACATAACTGACTTATGCTAAGCAAGTTAAAATTGAAGTTTTCAACCAAAAGAACTTTCTTAATCACAAAGTCAGATTTAAGTTCAATATTACCTGACCCAATTACCTTGAGTGTAGCATTGTTGCCAAATGCCACTGAGCCTAGGTTCTTGAACTTGAGTTTGGTGAATTTCAATTTATCTCCAGTCATGTGTCTGGAGCAACCGCTATCCAACATCCATTGGTCCAAATCTTTATGTTTCTACACATAAAGAGTTGTGTTGATTTGGATCCAATTAGAGTCAGGAATAGCTTAAATTGATTTTCACTGCCTAGTCTGTCTCACCCAAATCTAGGGTTTTCAATCACGTTAGCCTTATAGGTTTTGTGAGACAAGTTTTGATAGGTAAAATTATTTTGAAAAAGTATTATTTATTTTGAAAAACATAAATAATTTTGAAAACAATTGAATTTATTTTGAAATGAATGTTTAAATCTACAAGTAACTGAAAATTTATGTTAGATTTGAATTTGACAAAGAATTATTTGAATTTGAATTTCAAAAATTGGCTTCCAGATCTTGGCAAGGCACTAGGCCTTCTTTGGCCGTAGCCTTATTGGATCATCAACCCTTTCCTTGACAAAGCCTTTTAATGAAATTTCATTTTCAAAATTAATCTTTGAAAAATTCTGGTCTAACTAGTTTGGGTCTTCGATCGGTAGCTTCGGCTAGTTTCACCAGTCTAAAGAGACCAAGTATACTTGACCTTATTAGAATTGGTTTCCCTAACGTACTATCATCTCACCGCCACCCAATACTATGTTGTTCAAATTTCAGTTAAGTTTGTTCAGTCCTTACACTAACCATTCCTAAGTCTAAGCATGGTAAATTGCAGAAATTAAATAAACAATCAACCAAGCAATTTGCAATCAAGAATTAAATTCTATCTAACAATAAATATAGTTTTTAATTTGGCTCCCCCTGGACTAAAGCCCCGGTAATGGTTAGGTATGATGTGAATCTTGTCCTTGGGGATCCAATACTGATTTGATCCAGTTTGTTTGTTCAGGTACAGTTTAGGTACCCATGTCTGAACTTTATTTCTGGACTGATTCAGTACAGCAAAATAGGATCTTTGTCTAGATTTGGTTCTATAGCCTAGTCCGGATCGATTTAGAACGGACTTCTGTTTTCCAATAATCATGTCAAGACCCTTGGAACCAGAAGTGAATCGTTCTAAAGCTGATCTAAGATCCTTAACCTGAGTTTTCAGGGAGGAATTCTCTTTCTCAAGTTTTTCAACTTGATTAGAGGTTCCTTCTTGAACCTTCTCAGTTAAGGGTTTAGAGTCAGCTCCCTCTTTTAGGAGTTTTACTTCCTGTCGGAGGGATTCGACTCGGAGTTTAGCTTTCGCCAAATCTCAAGAAAGATAAGATATTAATTCATTTAATTGACTTCTAGTAAATCCACTTACCTTGATTTCGCCATCCTCTGAAAATGTCAGTCTGCCGTCGTCCTGTTCTGATTCTGACTCGGTCTTGACTTCTTCTGAGGTGGTTAGTGCAAGTAGGTTCGATTGTGGGACCTCTTCTTCTTCTTCGAAGGAGGACTCGTCCCACGTTGCTTGAAGTGCTTTCTTCTTCCTTGTCTTCTTTGCTTCCTTCAAGTTAGGGCATTCGGTCTTGTAGTGGCCCTTCTTCTTGCACTCGTAACAGGTTACGTTGGGCTTGCTCTTTTCATTTACGGGTTCAGCTGGTTCATCCTTTCTTCGGCTGGCTTTCCTTCTGTTGGTTTGGTTCTTCAATTCCTTGTAGTAGTTTCTTGCCAGTCGGACCAGCTTTGGTCATTCTTCTTCATCTTCAGAGTCTGAGTCTGATTCAGACTCAGGTGTTGGTTGTGGTTTCTTCTTGGATTTCTTTTCAGATTTACCTGCAATAAAGGCAATGCCTTTCTCGGCCAGGGTGCAGTTAGTCTGCTCATGTAATTCTAATTCAGAAAACAATTCATCTAATTTAATTTTTGAGAGGTCCCTTGAAACCTTGTATACATCTACCATAGATGCCCACAAGGTGTTTCTTGGGAAAGCATTTAAAGCGTACCTTATTAGGTCACGGTTTTCTACCTTGTGACCGATGGTGTGCAGTTCGTTCATTAGTTCCTGGATTCGGGCGTGAAGCTGAGCTGCTGTTTCGTTGTCGGTCATTTTGATTGTATACAGCTTGTTCAGGAGCAAATCTCTCTTGCCGATCCGAGTGTCTGATGTTCCTTCGTGCAGCTCGATCAGTTTCCCCCACAGCTCCTTGGCACTGTTGAAAGGACCCACCCGGTTCAGCTCTTCTTTTGTTAAACCGCATTGGAGGGTCTGGGTCGCCTTTGCAACAACTTCAATTTTCCGTTTCAGAGCGGTGTCCCATTCTGTGTAGGTCTGAGGTACTCCTTCAGCATTCTTCGGAATCTCCAGTCCGGACTGGATGATTATCCACATGTCCACCTGAGTTTTCAGGTGGACCTCCATTCTGCTCTTCCAGTAGGAGAAGTCTTCCCCACTGAAGAGAGGTGGTCTTGCAGTGCTGAAGCCTTCTTGCATGACCATTTTATCTAAAAAAATGAACGAACAAAAAAAAATCTCAAGACTTGGTCTTGGATTAGTAGTGCGGGATAAAGAGAAAATATTTGTCGAGGGGTGTTGCACCAACCTCGATTAACGAGAAAAATTTCGAACAAAAAAAATAAAAAATTTCGTAAAAATCCGAAAAATTCTCAAATTGGTGGTTGCACCAAATTTGAACTTCCCCGCTCTGATACCACTTGTTGGATCGAGAGAAACGATAGAGGGGGTGAATATCGTAAAACGTTCAGATTAATAAGTTAGAGAAATTACGCAGCGGAAATTTAAATCAAACACGCAAACACCAAGTTTTTTACTTGGTTCGGAGTCGCGGTCGGCTCCTACTCCAAGGCCCACGGTCGTTGACCGTTTTCTGTGGGCAATTCTATATTTTCGCAAAACCAGTTTACAAGATTGAATTACAAGTATAGTAAAGTAAACTTTAAAGGAAGCTCTTCGTTACCGACGTCCGGTGTAGTTGTCTTTTTGGAGCAGGAGGACGTTGTCGGCGCTTGTATCTCGAGTCGGGAGGTTTCCGGAGCAGAGCGCGGGAGCAGAAGAGCATGAATGCGTTGGAAGAATTCGTTGTTCGAAGCCTTGGGGTCGAGGGCCTATTTATAGCCCCTGGGGGCGCCCCCCACATGTCGGCCGATCCGAGTTCCACTCGGTCAGCTCTGATCCCTTCAAACTCGGTATCAGATCTTGACGGGGGCGCCCGGGACGCTGGGGCGCCCGGGACGCTGGGGCGCCCGGGTTGACCGGGTCAACTCTTATCCCTTGGCTTCGCTGGCTTCTGCTTCGTTGGCTTGCACTGGGGGCGCCCGGGACGCTGGGGGCGCCCGGGAGCATGGGGGGCGCCCGGGAGCATGGGGGCGCCCCGCCCATGAGCTGTCGAAGCCTGCCTTTGCTTTATGTGTTTTGTGTTCACCTTGGGGGCGCCCGGGACACTCCGGGCGCCCTGGTCAACTGCTGCCTCACTCCTTTGAGGCTCTCTGAGCTGCAGACACTCGTTCCTTCGGTCCTGCATCCAGGGTTAGTCCAAAACAACATAAAGCAATAATATGTTAGTTTTATACAGCCTTAGCTATCTTGGTTCTGACTTTGGGCCTCCCAAATAGAGCCCTAGGTCGAACCGACGCCTACTATTCCCTCGACGGGGAATGCGTCCTCACCTACTCCTCTCAGGAGAATTTACCTGATGCCAACAGGCTCCTCTGGTTGGACTTTTGCCTAGCGGTCCTTGGCCAGGTCTTGGATACCAAGCTGTCCTTCGCTCGGTGCCTAGCATTCCTTCGCCAGGTCTTCAATCCCAAGCTGTCCTTCGCCTGGTGCCTAGCAGTCCTTCATTAGGGCTTCAGTTGTCACGCCCCGAGACCCAGGAGCCGCTGATCCAATATAAAATCGGACAGCACCTCTCCTGTCCAGCGGACAATTTACACATACACAGAACACGACCACGCAGTTTAATTGGCCTCAGGCCTCAAAATATAGATAAACAATACATAAAACACAAGACAACTAAGTAAATCATACCTGACTGCGGACCGGTCCGACTTATGACGAAACAACAAATACAACAACCCCTTAGGGCTCACGACACACTCGTAATACATATACAAATCGCTAAGGACATATGAAACAAATACACTGCCCAGTACAAACACATAACCATGTCATCACGATGGGTAGGGACTGGCTGCTGGGCTCTTCTGGCGACTCCAAGTATCTCAACCTGAAATAAACATGTATGGCAACGAGGTGAGTCCATAACTCAGCGAATATCCAGCAGATATGCATAGTATGTTATAATAACAATAGGAGTCTACGCTGATACCGTCTCATATGAACAATAGGAAAGGGTATACTGAAGATACTAAATAAAGATACATACCAGAATCCATCTATCCTACAGAGGGTGAAATAAATCCCTATGGAACAAGTATAACATATAAACCAAGGTATACAGGTATCCAGTATATGCATGTCAATCAAGTGCAGAAATCAAGTGCAGCAAATAATGCACGATGCAAAATATGCACATGGTGCAATGTCATGGTCACCCCTGACGCCAATCAAGCCACCGAGACAGGCGATACTGTGTCGGCCGAGTGGGTAGAGCTGTGACACTGTACGCACCCTGATATCACTGCTCCTGAGTGACCGAGTGGACAGGATGCTGTCGGGGGACCGCCCCCCTACCCCATGTATATATGAGGGAGCGTCGCTCTCATCTCCTCTGGTCTATGGGAAGAGAAGGGATCTCCGCCTGCTACCACGCTCCGAAGCCACTACCCCTGAGCGGTCGAGCGGAGCAGTACAGAGCAAATGCACACATCCTACGGTATCCACTAACCCATGAGTGGCCGTGTGCGCATATCATGTACCGGAAGACGATAGGCTCAACCACAAGGGAGTCGCTGATCGCCGGCATGCAACAATGCAAGGATGGTGTATGATAGATACACATACCTCCCTCCCAAGTCCTCAGTATACTAGGTCTCAGTCTGAAATCCTATAACAGAAAATACAGTTAACCTACAAGGTATACTGGCTGAAAACTACAGATCCCTCAAGGTCAAAGGTAGGAGATACATCACGATCTCTAAGCATACATATAGATATGACACTACCTGATACTGTATGGAACTAACAGCATAATAACTCAAGGATAAACCACAGGTATCTAGGGCAGGCATAATAAACAGGGATAGTCAACAAGTATCCAGAACAGGCATACTAACCAGAGATAACTAACAAGTATCCAAGACAGGCATAATAACCAGGAATAACTAACAAGTATCCAAGACAGGCATAATAACCAGGGATAACTAACAAGTATCCAAGGCAGGCATAATAACCCAGGGATAACTAACGAGTATCCAGAACAGACATAATAACCAGGGATAAATAACAAGTATCCAAGACAGGCATAATAACCAGGGATAAATAACAAGTATCCAGAACAGGCATAATAAACAGGGATAGCGTATGATCTTACTGCTATCTATAACAGGCTATGCATAACAAGATGACAATATCTAAAAGATAAGTCAAAGGGTACCCGCCTCCAAGGTGTAGAGATCCGTATCAAATGAGATAGAACCACCCGCCAATAATCCAATCCGGGTCCTGTATCAAAGGGTATAACGTTTAGCTACTTACACAAATACCAAATAGTTAATATTACACAACCTTATTAGTATCATCCTAATCCTCATGATCAATCCGTTATCAATATCAAGATAACACCAACTCTTTCAATTACTGCTCTACACCCAACCTATAGGGTTTTACCTGACAAGAGCATTACAAGGTCATGTGAACACAAACCAATACCGATTCCCACACAATTTCATCCATGATCAAAACAACAAATACCAATTAAATTTCTACTGATCAAAGCATCACAAGAACAGAACATCCGATTTCTGTTTTGAAAACCACAAACCAAATCATCATCTCCATCCATCTTCAACTTCGAAATCCAACAAGATGTATCAGGCCAAAATCTAAACCAATTGCCATCACCATTAAATTTGATCACAAGAGGAATTCCAAATTATATATATACTGATCTAAGCGAAATCCTAAATATATCCATGTTCAAATTGCAACTTAAGATCAGAGCTGCCACTATTTCCGATACAAATATAAAAACATAGCCAAAACATAATCCTTATGCAAGAACTCATGCGCGAGCTCACCACAACAACCTCCAATTTCAAAACCAAACTCCCAAAGTCATCATTCACAAAAATTAGGTAACTCACTAACCTAGCCCCATTTCCATTCAATGATCACAGAACCCAAACCAAATCAAAACAAAACCCATGATCCATTTCAACAACAAGCCACACTAAATTCCAGAAAATAGAACCATAATAAGGACACCAAAATCTGATCAACAACATCACAATTTCAAACCAAATGATTAAACACTTACCCATGATCAATCCCCTGCAAGATCTAGCCAACCATCCATCCAAACGAAAACCTAATTCTATCAAACTCATAGTGATCCAAGAACTAGATAGAACTCCAAATCAACCTCACGGTGGAATAAGGAAAACAAACCAACATTCAAATCAAACCGAAATCTATAGCCAATTCCCAACCGAAAGGAGCAGGAACTCACCAAAACTCCTTGCGGTGGCTGAGAAGTTCAAACCAATCCGCCAAGAACTCAACCCTTAGGGAGCAACTACCTCCTGATTTTTAGCTCAGATCCTTCTTCCTTGCCAGAGGTTGGCGACAATCCAGATCCTAAATTGGTCAAGAATTCGCGTTAGTGATCAGCATAGAGAACCGGTATAAAACTTAGGGATTTCCCTCTCTGTGTACCCACCTCTTGTCGATGATGGCCTCCCTGTGATCGTCGACTCCAGCAGTGCAAAAGCACTCCAAAAGAACGACTAGCTTACCCTAGATCGACGCGATGCAAGGTGAACGACGGAGTACTCCAGATCTCGTGCACCCGATTGGGAAATCGAGCGGAGGAACTCACCTAGGAATGAGCTCAACCGTCACTCAATCGGCAGAGGAAGAGGATCGATGGAGGAAGGAGACGCGAGGCAGATGGCGTCGTCTGGATCCGGGTTGCGGCTAGGGCACGCGACGCAAGGGGGAGAGGAAATGAAAGTTCGGCCGAAACCACAAGAAAGAGGGGAAGAATATAACTTAAGGTACTTTTGCGATTTAGTCCTTCGAATTTGGACTTTTCCAGATTAGCCTTTAAATCTAGGATTTTAGCATTTAGACCCTTCCTGGTTAGGTTTCATCGCACTTAAGCCCTCAAAACTTAAGTTTCAAAGTAATTTAACCATTTAATTTCAATTTAGGTCTCGAAAACCCTAAATCTTTCTCGACAAAATTTCCGAAAAATTTCTGGAACACGTCAAAAGTGTCGGATATAACATCAGTACCAAGCTGTCCTTTGCCTTGTGCCTAGCAGTCCTTCGCTAGGTCTTCGTCTACTAGCAGCCCTTCGCTAGGTGCCCAGTGGTCCTTCGCTAGGTCTTTGTATCCTGGCATTCCTTCGCCAGCTGCCTAGCATTCCTTCGCTAGGACTTTTCCTGCACACTTGAGTAACATGTTAGATAAACATTATACCTTAACTTTTGAACCCTTTTGCCATTATCAAAACTCAGGTTTGACTTGGGTGCTTTCTGCACCAACACTCCAGACCAGTTAGTGGCCTATCAGAAACATATGGCCGATTCTGAACTTGTGAGTTGCATCATGCTGGCCGCTATGGTACCTGAGCTACAAAAGCAACATGAGCATATAGATGCTCATACCATCGTCTTCCATCTTCATGAGCTGTTTGACGAGCAGGCGAGATCCGAAAGGTTTGAGGTCTCCAGACTCCTCTTCACCTCTAGGATGCAGGAAGGCACTTCTGTTTCACAGTTTGTGTTGAAGATGTTGGGGTACATTGAGCGACTAGGCACACTCGGATTTGCAATGGATCACGAACTAAGTATTGACTTAATTCTGTATTGTTTGCCCAAGAGTTACTCACAGTTTGTGATGAACTATCGGATGAACAAACTGGAGACTACCATTCCTGAGTTGCTTAACCTGCTAAAGACTGTAGAGCCTTCTGTAAAGCAAGATTAAAAGACGGTACTGTTAGTTGGTTCCTCAAAGAAAGGCTCTAAGAGGAAGCCCAAAGAACAAAATAAGGGAAGAGAAAAAGGCCAAAAAGATTGAAAAGGCACCAAAAGGCACTTGCCATCACTGCGGCAAGGAGGGCCACTGGCGAAGAAACTGCAAAGTTTATCTTGAGTCCCTGAAGAAGAAGGCATCTGATGCCCCATCCTCTTCAGGTATCTTCGTTATTGAATGCCACTCTATTTCCTCGGACACCTGGGTACTTGATACTGGGTGTAGCTCACATATATGTAATGACATACAGGGGCTAAGGAATAGAAGAAGACTCATCAAGGGAGAAGCGAATTTGCGAGTTGGAAATGGAGCAAAGATTGCTGCTGTTGCCATTGGAACATATTTGCTAAAGCTCCCTACTGGACTTGTCTTAGAATTGGATAATTGTTATTTTATTCCTTCGTTAATAAAGAACATTGTATCTATTTCATGCTTGAATGAAAAGGGTTATCATTTAACTTTTAGTAACAATTGTTGTTACATAACTTTAAATGGTGTTCTTTATGGGACCGGAACTTTATGCAATGGTATCTACACGTTAGATTTATTCGGTAACATTTTCAATATCGAAGTTAGCAACAAACGTGCTCGAATAGATAATCAAATAGACACCTATATGTGGCATTGTCGTCTTGGCCATGTAAGTAAGAAACGCATGACCAAATTACACCGATGTGAAATTCTGAAATCATTTGAACCCGGTTCATTTGATACATGCGAATCATGCTTAAAAGGTAAGATGACCAAATTACCCTTTTCCGGAAACGGTAAACCAGTGGGAGAATTGCTTAGTCTAATACATACTGATGTATGTGGACCAATGTCAACTCTTGCACAAGGAGGCTATAGCTACTTCATTACCTTTATCGATGATCACTCACGATTCGGATATGTGTTCTTAATGAAACACAAATCTGAAGCTTTTGAGAAATTCAAAGAGTTCAGAAGTGAAGTAAAGAAACAGCTTGGCAAAAGTATTAAGATACTTCGATCCGATCGGGGTAGTGAATACTTAAGTCAAGAGTTTCAAGATTATCTTAGGGACAATGGGATATTGTCTCAATGGACTCGACCATATACACCACAGCATAATGGTGTATCTGAGAGGCATAACCGAACCTTGATGGACATGGTTAGATCTATGATGAATCATGCAACTCTTCCAAAATCTTTTTGGGGCTATGCGCTTAAGACAGCTGTTTACTTACTAAACAGAGTCCCGACCAAGGTTGTCTCTAATACTCCATATGAGACGTGGAATAGTAAGAAACCTCATTTATCTCACCTAAAGATATGGGGTTGTCCTACTTATGTAAAGCGGACTGTATCAGACAAATTGGATGCTAAGTTTGATAAATGTCTATTTATTGGATACCTAAGGAAACGAAAGGTTACCAATTCTATCATCCCTTGGAACAAAAGGTGTTTGTTTCAAGGCATGCTGTATTTCTAGAAAAAGAATTTCTTTTACAAGAAAACAGTGGGAGTAGCATTGAACTTGAAGAAGTTCAAGAAACTCCAATAGACATTACAGAGACACCTAGTCTAGACCCATAACCAATAACTCATAATGATGAGCTATCAGTTGAACCTAAAACAACACCACTTCTTCGTAGGTCTGATAGGTCACGCAATATTCCAGAGAGATACAGATTTCTTATAAGTGAATCGAACGACGTGTTACTCATTAACGATGACGAACNAGGCCATGTTGTTAAAGGGGGGGTCTACGACAACAGTGAATCACTGTTGTCGTATATCACATTCGACAACAGTTTGACTTCCACTGTTGTCGTATGTCACATTCATAACAGTTTTTCACTGTTGTAATTTATTATATTTGATAACAGTTTTAATAACCGTTGTCGTATATCAATAACAACATTTTATCACCGTTGTCGTATGTCATATTCACCGTTGTCTTTTATTATATTCGACAACAGTTTTATCACTATGTTGTCGTATCTATAACAACAGTTTAGCTTTAAAAAAATCTGTTGTGCGTTTGCACTGCTCCACAACAGTTTCATACCAATTTGACAACAAAGATATTTCCACTATATTTTCAATTAAAAGGCAATAATTTAACCTCGAAACAAAAACTATATATATCAAACATCATCAACATATTTACAATAAAGATCCACCACAAGCTTTCTACAGACGAAACCACAAAAGTATCTTTTGTCCAAAAATCTTTCTAAAGACGAAACCACTAAAGTATCTTCTGACCCAAATTACAAGAGTTCATAATTCTGACCCAACTAAACTTACAATGAAGTTCATAATTTCTTCCGAATATTATCCTGTCCAGTAAATGATCCAGTGACTACAATTAGCAACCCGCTCTGGTATGACATTTGTGAATCTACAGTCTCTATCACGGTGAAACAGTTTCTGAAGTCCAGCGACATAATCTTCTCATTGATGGCCTGCTCCATGTAAAACAAAGATAACAGAGATTGTTATTTGATAGGAAAATGTAGATAGAGCTTTGTCTATAACAAAAAATCAAATTGATATCAAATAGGATAAAGCATGTTACCAGAACGGGTTGCTGGGGAATATAGATGAAGAAAAAAAAGGAAAGTATTGAATACAAAAACATTTGGATTCATTTCATACAAAGCTTGGATAACAAAAAACCAATGAATGCAATTTTTACCATAAGACCTCAGACATTGCAAAGAACAAATATCATAAAATCCAACTTGTGAATTTAATCAATAGTATTCATGACAACAGACTGAGCTGTGAGATACTAATAATAATGGTAAAATGGGATATAAGGAAAGAACAAAATTTGATGATCCATGATTAGGATCACCTTTTAAAGGTTGTTTTTTTTTAAAGAAAGAAACACACTAAGTGCTGAATGAGGTAGGTCACATTGACAATTGCCCTTGTCTTGAGTTCCAAAGACAAGTTGAAATTTGAAACATTATATCTTTAGGCAAGCCTAAACAGTTGACAGAAATAATAGCTACATTAGAGAGAAAATCAATTAGATTACAAGTAGCCAATAAATGAACTATCAAAGTATTGATGTTTCATGGCATTCCAATGTAATTAGGAGATAGACTAATCTCTGATTACCTGATTGATTGTCCGGTGCAAGTGAATTGTAGATGACTGTTCACAATGAACACTCACAATGTCTGTACCAGCCTTGATAAAATCTGGAAACTCGTTGGTCAGGTTCCACAATCATCTAAAATTTGGAAAACATGGTAATGCAATGGTTTTTAAACAACTAAAAAAGAAACAGAATACAGTGGTGACCAATTTTCAAATATAAAATTTATAAATAGGTGGTGGTTATAACTTTGAATCTGAAGCTTATTAAAAATTGCAGCAGAGGAGGAAAATACCAAGTGCACATCCAATGGAAGATCTGTCACCGGGCGCAGTGCGTCAACAACCAGAGGCCCTATGGTAATATTTGGCACACAACATCACAGCTTAATTATCTAATTTGATTGAGTAAAAGAAATACAAGAACAGAAAAGTCTTCTTCAGTTGTAATAGAGAACTACTATTAGGAAAATTTAGAAGCATAATATTAAGAGCGGGTTGAAAACAACAAAATAACGAATGTGGCGATCAACTAGGCAAAATTAATCTTTCTCAGAGATCAGGAACAGGAGCCAACTTGTACTAATATCATAAGACCTCAGGCATTGCAAAGAACAAATATCATAAGACCTCAGGCTTGCTTATCTTGCGAATTTAATCCAACTTGTACTAACACAAGTACATTTAAATGCATATAACGATTTTTTATTTGTAATCATGATGTTACCGAGAGTGCATAAAAAACGCTCTTATTGGCCAAGTGCTTTAGAGAGACAGAGGAATAGAATAGGAAATACAAAACATACAATTTGATACAAACATATTGGAAAATAATCCAAATCACCATTGAGCCAATTCTTCCTAATATTTCATTCAAACAAACTTAAATATATGTATAGTTAGATCTAATTAGATCATAAAAAAAAACTCGTTATATCTTTTAGAAAGCATACTTGCAGAGTTGTTAATGAAATCATCTGTCCATCAGAATTCAATCGGTTCACGATGCTAGAATCCTGATAAAACTTGAAAACTATTTCTGGTGATTGATGAAGTATGTGATAATACTGTTGTACAAACGCATTTCCAATCTGTAAAGTCAATAGCAAAATGTCAGATTTTAGCAAAGGAATTAGACACTTATATGGGACTATTCATACCACTTGCGGACTTGGAGAAGGTACAGGGGATGTAGTGGGCAAAGCCATCTTTGATGCCCGGAAAACCTTCAGAATCTTGACCTCCCACTCTATTTGCACCAACAGGACTACCATCTTCTGCAAGAATCTTGAGCTAGACAGGAGCAGCCAGAGTTAGTGGCTGATTAAGCAACAAAGCATATGTTAGTGGTTTTCCATGGAGACCACAACCAGGAACCAAGTGAAAAAGCCAGAGGGAAGCATAATCCAGACAATCACATAAAAGAGATTGAATTGAAAGACAAGACAAAAAAGTACACGTAAAGCAATGTCTCCAACTGCTAGAGGGTTCTCCTTCTAACTTCGAACAACTTTAAAAATTAGAATTCTGCTCAAACTTTGTGCCAAAGATAGCACTCATACAAGTTTACATCAAATTAAGTTAGATCATTTTTTTTCCATTGCAGAAAACAAAGAATTCCAATTCTGGCTCAACAATAAGTAACACTATCACCATATAAAACATGCATGGCATTCTTGTAATATAGAGAAACATGAAGCACTTTCATGTACAACCAAATACTTCACATACCTCAACTCGAGAAAGGGGTTTCCCAACAGTGCCTGCCTTTCATGCACCGTGCAAAGGATTGGATAGTGCCATAACAAACTACAAAGTGCCATAATAATCAGTACAAACTATAGCTTACGCTTGTTGGCATTGAAAAGGTTAGTGCAACTGATATAGATTAAACCATCTTTTAAGAAATCAAATAGTAGGCTGGAAAACGCAAAGGGAGAATGAATATGGAGAAAACCTATACAACTAATTAAACCATCTTTTAATTACTCCATTAATTAAATCTATACAACTAATCATTATTAATCAAATTACTAGCCTACTAAACCTTACCTCCAACTTATAAATCAATTCCAAGATTAATTCCCCACATATCGACGAAGTCATCACATAATCCTTAATTAACAATAACTTATTCAAACCAAGTAACCCTTGCATCAATGGAACCCAACCAAAATGGTATAAACTCCTCCATGAACTCACGGCAAAACACAGCCAAAGACCTATGCCAACACCACACCCAAACAAAGACAACAAACAACTAACCTATCTACCACCACTCACGGCACATAAACTTTAAAAAACAAACAGACATCAAACCTGGATGATGGCCGATGACAGCTAGGTTGCGTGAAGGAAGAGTCGCGAGTGACAGGGCCGCAACTTAGATCAGAGAAAGGATGGGGAAAGGATCACCAGTGCCGGTCGAGTGAGGAGGAGATCCGGATGAAGTTACTCCGGGGGTGTCACTCGCTCGGACTGAGGTGAAGGACGGTCGACCGGCCGAGCGGCGCTCGGCGTCGCTCGCGCTTGCGGCGCCACAGGAGGAAGAAGAAGAAAGGATCGTCCGTGTCTGGCGCTCAGCGATTGACAAAGGAGCACGGATAGGATCGCACCGGCGAGGGCGGTGCGGCCGGCGACGAACCTTGGCGTCGACGATCCGAGAGAGAGGAAGGCAGTGGCACATGGCTTCGCGTGAAGGAGCTCGGCGTCGAGAACGTTCGCGACAGAGAGATGGGGGCCTGGTGACCATTGCCCGCCGGAGATCAGGAGGCGCGGGCGAAGGGCGGCACAGCGCGATCGCGAGGAAGGGCTGCAGCTTCGGGCGGAGAGGGGAGGGGTTCGGCGGTTTCACTAGGGCACGGGGAGGTGCTTAAATAATTCTCAACTTTTTCCTTAACTAATTTATATATATACATATATTTCAAAAAAAATCAAACTTCAATAGTTTGTGCGACGAGAACTTCAATAGTTTGTTGTTTTTTTTTAGTCGGATATCCACCGTTGATTTTATTTATTGATTGAACAGCACAACAATACAACAACAACAGTTTAATATAACTGTTGTCTATTGTCATAATAGACAACAGTTTATTACATCAGTTGTTGTAAATCTCGCCTATAGACAACAGTTATTTTATAACTGTTGTCGTTGAGTATACATACGACAACATTTTGTTATTACTGTTGTCTTTTTACGTATACAGACCAACAACAACAACGGTTAATACTAAAACTGTTGTTAAATTGACATAAGACAACACTTTATCAATAAACCGTTGTCGATTATGTGTTGTTGAATGCAAAAATTCTAGTAGTGAATACACCCTAGTTTCTGTTGACACCCACATCTTCACATACTTTTCTACAAAAGGATAATCCGATCATCCTAGGGCACTGCCCCTCTGTGTTTCCAATCATCATCCTAAAGCTCATTATGTGATCATTTACGGAAACTTTAATCATCATCCAGAAGTTGCATGTCAACAGCGCTAATTATATTAGCTTTCATTAAAAAGGAAAAAGTATGTTGTTGATTACAAACATAATGTGAAGGTCGTCAATGATAATAGTTTAGAATAATAACTCTGTAAATTTAAATTCAGGCACAAGTATTGGAGAACCAAAGAAAAAATTTAAGAGAATTATAATCTGGCAAGCTATGATTCTATTTGGAACCAATATACTAACTCATGTAAGGTGTTTCCCCCCATTATACTTTACCAACTCATTAGGCGTTTGAATGACAATAGTTTAGAATAATAACTCTGTAAATTTAAATTCAGGCACACGGAAACTTACGTAACCCTTGCAATCAAAAACACAGAAACTTACGGTTTTTGCAGCTTCGTTGCGGCAAGGGAGCGAGGGCGCCACGGGGAAGCCGAAGCAGCGTCTTTTGCACTGAAAACCTTAGCTTCGGCTGAGAGTTAGTCTTCGCGGCACAGGGAGTATAATCGTATATCCTAGCAGCGGCGTCTCGAGAGGGCGAGGGGAACCGTAGCTGTCGTCGATGGAGGCCGACGCCGGGGAACCGTAGCGCACAGTGGAGGCAGCGAGGGCGGCACGGGCAAGAGGAGGGAGGGAGGGAGCTGGGCTTCGCGGCACGGGGAGGAGGCAGCGAGGGAGCACCGGCTTCGGCTGAGAGTTAGGGAAGCTAGGGCTTCGGTCGTTCGGTGCGAAGACGGCGAGGGAGGCCGGTGCGGCGAGAAGAAAGGAGTCGGGAGGGATTTGCGGTGCGGCGAGAAGAAAGGAGTCGGGAGTGGATTAGGGCTTTTCACGCGGTCGCGTGAAAAATTCGCGCAGCCACTTCGACTTTTTTAATCGCCTTTGCCCATCCCCGAAGCCACGCAGACCTGCCACGAGGGCAGGTCCGCACGAGTCGCGCAAACTAGTTCCGCAGGAGAGCGCTATTGTGTGTGTATATATATATATATATATATATATATATATATATATATATATATATATATATATATATATATATATATATATATATATATATATATATATATCATAATAGAGTAATAAAGCAATTGATTGGAGAGGTTTATAATTGTTGTTATAATAATGATGAGAAATTTTTGAAAAGGATAAAGTTTAGAAAAACAAATAATTGGCTTAATGGTTTTTTTACAGTCTATTTTACGGATATAAAAAAGATTAATTTTTTTCATGATAAAAAAATAATAATCAAGTTGGGTAATTTGGACTCTGAAAAGATTAGTTCGATTCCATAGAAATTTTCTACCGGTCGAGTAAATCAGAAAACGATTACGACGGACGATTTAAAAACCTAACATTCCATATTACGCATTTTATTTAAAAAAAATCTTATAAAATTTATCATAATTAAAAATCGAACTAGTAATTAGTCGTACATCCGCTTCATAGTCTTAAAAAATCTCTTTTTACGATCCCCATGAGATTTTAAAATAAAATAAAATATATAAAGCGTCAATTCTTTAAAATGGATATCAGGTTTTTAACGGAGATGTAACGGAGCACGACTCCTGATCAAGGTTCGTAGAATCGCGATCCTACACAGGATCGATTTGGGGTCAGGATCGGATCGATCAGGATCGGATCGTAAAATCGTACGATCCTATCAAAAACCCTTAAAATGAAAAAATATACAATTTTTATTAACACTATAATAAAAATAATCACGTTTAACTTCAAGAATATTCTATTTATTACAAGATGATCCAATTTAATTGTCAACCTATTAGATAATAGACATTTAAAGACTCATCATTTTAGAAAAAAGATATAACATAATATTATTAATCAAAAACTAACTAAAAAATAATTAAATAGATATTTAAATAATTTTAAAACCCTAACACTAACGATGTAAAGGATAAAAAAAATAATAAAAAAGATTAATAATCTTCTGGGCCTCTAAAAAGGCTTTAAACAATATTTTTTGGGATTCAATCTTAAAACTAACTTGTAGATCTTTGAACGAGTTTCAATTTGATATATTATAGGTCACGTGGTTCAATCCGAGTCAAAAGTTATGACCTCTTAAAGCTTTCATCGATCCTGTTCCGATCCTGTTCCGATCCTGTCCGATCCTATACGATCCTGTCCGATCCTGTCCGATCCTACCGATCCTGCTGCGATCCTGCTACAAAAAATAATTCTGCGCGATTCTGGATCGTTTTGTGGCGTAGGATCGTAGGATCGTACGATCCTACGATCCAGGATCGCGATTCTGCAAACTATGCTCCTGATGCCCTTTCCTTTTAGACGTCCCATCTTCAAGACCCACTTTGTCTCCCTCTTCTTCCCTCCCTCCCTTTCTTCATCGATTCAATCGCCCGCCCCCTTTCACTCGGCCCCTTTCATTGATTCAAGCGACCAGTGGATTTTGCATGGAGACAGAAGGGCCTTCCTCCTCCCCTGCCGCCGCCGATCCTCCTCTTCCTCCTCCTCCCCCTCCTTCCTACGCTCAGCCGCCACCGCAGCAACCAGTACTGAGCCGCTACGAGTCGCAGAAGAGGCGCGACTGGAACACGTTCCTCCAGTACCTGAAGAACCGCCAGCCGCCGCTGGCGCTGGCCCGGTGCAGCAGCGCGCACGTCATCGAGTTCCTCAAGTACCTCGACCAGTTCGGGAAGACGAAAGTACACATCTCCGGGTGCACTTTCTTCGGCCAGTCCGACCCTCCCTCCTCCTGCGCCTGCCCCCTCCGCCAGGCCTGGGGCTCCCTCGACGCCCTCATCGGCCGCCTCCGAGCCGCCCACGAGGAGACCGGCGGGAACCAGCAGGACTCGTCCAATCCCTTCGCCGCCCGCGCCGTACGAATCTACCTCCGCGAAGTCCGCGACGCCCAGGCCGAGGCTCGCGGCATCCCCTACGAGAAGAAGAAGAAACGCAAGCGCCCCCCTGCCACGTCATCCGCACCGCAGTCGCCCTCTTCTTCCTTCCCGCCCTCTAATCTCACCTCGTCGGCGCCGGACAAATCCTCCTCCGATACCCCCGGCCGCTGTTCGTCCTGATCCGTCTCATAAACTATATATAGATATTATCGTTAATTAATCGATCATAATTAAGAAACAGAATCCGAGAAACACTGCAAGACCTATCCACTTCTCGCCTTCCTCCTCTCCATCTTTATAACTTCATGGCATTCCCGGAAAATCAATTACCTCGTTAATTACTTATTTCAGTGATTAAATGATCGATAAAAGTACAGGAAAATCTACAGCACAGCCGACCGTTCAAACCATGGGTTGCAAATCGGAAGTATCAAATTACTCCGGATCGTTTGAAATCGTCTTTTGCGATGGAGTAGGAACAGAATCATTATAGAATTGGTACAATCGACTTTTTGTATTTTTTTGGGGCTAACCTTCAAACTATGGTCGCCATTGTAGTTTTTTTTATTATATATTTAATCTTTTATATTATTAAATTCAAAATTAATTTAAATTTTTACATATAGTAATATCATATATGGTGTCATGTTTATATAAAAATATTAATTTATCTATTTGTAAATGATTTTTAATTTTTAATTATATATTATTATAATAATATTTCTATTCCTGATACGAATCGATTCACGATCTGGGAATTATTGTTCAAAATCTAAAAGGAGGTTTGGTTCAAATTTATTAATAGGAATAGTAATACAATTTATTGAGAGATCAATGGTAATGAAAATTATGATTGCATTGGTAATGTTTAGTTCAAATCTTATAATAAAAATTAATATTATTGATAATGTTTGGTTCAGTTTAATTTTAATAATGTGAATCCATAAAAATTTCAAATTTACATAAAATAATAAAGAAAATAAAAATTAAAAGTAGAAAGAGAAAGTAAATAAAGATAACTAGAGAGGAAATATGTGATAAAAAATAGGAGGAATCATTAAAAAATATATAAAGAGAGAAAATGAGATGAGAGAGATAGAGAGAGTGATGTAGATAATATAGAGAAAAAGTGATATAGAAAATATAGAAAGAAAGTAAAAAATAAAGATAGATAAATTATGATAAGTGAGATAGAGAGAGAAAGTGATACGAAAAATATAAAAAAAGAAAGTATTATAGAAAATATAGAGAGAAAGTGAAAAAATAAAAATAGATGAAACAAGAGAGGTAGAGAGAGGAAATGATATAGAAAAATATAGAAAGAGAAAATGAGATAAATAAGTAGAGAGAGAAAATGATATAAAATATGTAGAAAAAAATATAAGAGCAATGATAGAGAACGTGAAATTTTAACGTGAAACTCAACGTGAATGACGTGGCACTTTTTATATACACGTCCGATTGTCGCTCGGACAGTGGCGGCGGCCTCCGGCCGCCGCCCCAAACAAAACTATAACCTGGGGGGACGGGTGAACCCGTCGAGGATCGGTGCAATTGAGTTTCATGTTGGATTCACGTTGAATTTTTCATGTTCCCAATCATTTTCCAAAATATAATAAGAGAGGTAGTGAGAGAAAAGAATAAATATGTAAAGAGAGAAATTTTAAAATATAGAGAGAAAATAAAAAAAGAGATAGTAAAATGAAAAATATAAAATAAAAATAATAATGTTTTGGATATATGAAAAATGAGAGAATAATTGTGGAGTTTGATTGATAAGGATGAATAGAAATGAAAACGAGTTAATTATTTTTTTATTTTTATTCCCATTGATACATATAAAAACAGTATTAATAATAATGATTATCATGAATTCTTATTTTTTATTATTTATTATTCCGAATCAAACGTCCTTTAAGTTACTGTTATTTTTTTATTGAGGAATTAATCGAGTTGCGTAACTTATTACAATACATGCGTAATTGAGCACCGAGAAAACCCAATAAGAGAATCATTTTCTTCTCATAAAATAGTGATTAATGTGCCAGGATCGGAACAGGTAAGCCAATAGAGGCTCGAGTACGGAGTGCGCTCTTATTACTGCCATTGGTTTTGGTTCTCCGTTGAGAATATAAAACGTAGCAGCATTTGCATTTGAAAACATGATGGTGATTGTTTGTGGGGATTTAAGAATTATGGGCATGTTACGGCGTCCACCGTGAATTAAAGAATTCATAGCCAGTCACGTCAAATGATGTCAATTATTTGTCTTCATTTGATTGTTGATTAACGTATATAATGCACATCACATCACATCACATCTAAGCTAATCTTACGACAAAAGAAAAGTAAACATCTAGTTTAATCGAATATATGTAATCGACCATAATTGAATATTTTCCACGTATCATACTCTTGTTTTTTTTATTTGATTGCATGCACGAATACAGTAATGCAATATAGTGTATGTTTTTTTTTAAAACACTACGTGAACAATTAAGTTGATCAATGATTCGTCGGTAATTACCGATAGATAATCATTTTCCATTCGACTTTGGTATAATTGAGAATTGATATTTATTAAAAAGCGTATTAAGATTTCATTTTTATAAAAGAGCACAGTGATTTTAATGATCTTCCTCTTATACGTCTCCCGCCAACAAATATCGAATCTCTTTCTCAATTAGAATTCCAAGACATCTGAACCAGCCGTTTTTTTTGACTTTTCAATTTAAAATAATATATTCTGGGAGTCGGCTACAAAAACGTAAGGTAAACCTTATCACAACACATAATTTCAGGCCTAGCGTGACCCTGAAATCTTTTGATTTCAGACATAACTTGACTAATACTAATTAGTATGTCTCGGTTGATAGCTAATTACTGGAAATATTAAAGTCACCCCTGCTTTCTTCTAAAAAAAAGTAGGGCCTGAAAAAAAAATAGGGCCTAAAATCTTTTGATTTCAGGTCCAATTAGCGTGGCAAAACGTGTGCCAACTGCTTTTCCATTACTTGTGACAGAAGGTGCTTGCTCAACTTGAGGTCATCTGATATATTAATAGACGTTTTCTCATCTAACATATTAATAGATGTGCCAACTGCTTTTCCATTACCTGTGGCAAAACGTGTTTTAATATATTTATTAAAACGTGCTTGCTCAACTTGAGGTCATCTAATTTCAGACCCTCTTAGGGTGATTTCAGGTCTTGCATTTGAATCTAAAATCACGTGTTTTGATAGATTTTTTTATATATTAATATATTTATTAAATATTATTTATTATATTAATTTATATTAATCAAATATAAAAAATTATCTTTTTATATTTTTGAAATCATATTGAAAGAGATATTTCTTTTAACTGTGCCCAAGATGCAGTCATATTTATACATCTTTCTGTGCTAACTGATACGGTTAGAGAACATAACTAAAAATTATTGGTACTAAGTTTGCACATCAGAAATAACATCTCCTAAGTAAATTCTAAATAGAGATATCAAGTATGGAGAAATCTAAGTATCCTAGGTTAATCAGTCCACTGATTGATCCTAAAAAACTCCTATTACAATATAATTTATAATCATTAGAAGTTTGGACACCAAAAATACCATCTCCTAGCTCAACTCTAACTATTGATATTGGGTTTTGAGAAATATAAATATCCTAGGTCTATCAGTGGATTTTGGTGAAAACCCACTGATAGACCTAAAAATCTCCTATTGCAACATAATTTATAATTATTAGAAGTTTGGACACCAAAAATATTATCTTCTAGCTCAACTCTAACTATTGATACTGGATTTTGAGAAATCCAAATATCCTAGGTCCATCAGTGGGGTTTGGTGAAAACCCACTGATAGACCTAAAAAACTCCTATTGCAACATAATTTATAATCATTAGAAGTTTGGACACCAAACATATCATCTCTTAGAACTATTGATATTTTTATTTAATTTAATAAATCATGATTAAATATTATAAAAAATATTTTTAAAATAAAAAAAATTTCAGTGCACGTAGGGCCTGAAGTCATATGACTTCAGGCCCATGCAGGGCCTGAAGTCAAATGACTTCAGGCCCACGCAGGTTTACCTTACGCTTTTATAGCCAACACCCAGAATATATTATTTTAAATTGAAAAGTAAAAAAAAGCAGCTGATTCAGATGTCTCGAAATTCTAACTGAGAAAGAGATTCGACATTTGTTGGTGGGAGGGGTATAAGAGGAAGATCACTAAAATCACTGCGCTCTTTAGTAAAAATGAAACTCTGATACGTCTTTTGATAAATACCAATTCTCAGGTGCGCCCTTTGATAAAAAGTCGGTTTCCATCAGAAATAAGTGATCTATCCACATGGCTGAGGCAATTTCGGATGGAAATATTATTCCATTGGAAATATTTAAGACGGAATTGGATTTTCATTAGAAATTTCGACGGAAATCCAATTTAGTCAGGAATTTACGAACAGAATTAGGGCTTAACCATAATTTTGCTCGTGCGCACGATCCTCTCCTCCGGCTCCGATGTCCTTCGGCTTCCTTCCCCATCTCATTCTTGATGAAGGTACGTCGCTCATTCGTCTAGTTCTTCGGCTAAGCGGTTGGGCGTTCCTTGTGGCTGTGTCGGCCACATCTTGTAGCAGCGCCCGGCGCTAGGGCGAGATTTGGTCGTCGCCGGTCACATCTAGCCGCGACCAACCAGTTCCAATCGTGACCAGCTTGTTCTAGCCGCAGTAGGCCGCTCCTTGTGGTCGTGCCGACCACATCTAATTGTGGCAGCAACTGACAAGCCGAATTTGGCTACATCCGGCCCCGATCGCCCTGTTTCGATTGCTGCAGGCCAGTTCCGGTCGCGGTCGGTCAGTTCTGGCCACGGTCGGCCTAGTTCTGGCTGTGAGCGGTCTGTTTTGGTCACCGCCTACCAATTCCGGCCATGGCTGGCATGTTCTGGCCTCCGCAGACCAATTCTGGCCGTGGGCGGCCTGTTCTGGCTGCTGCAGTCCAATTTTGGATGTGGCCGGCCAATTCTAGCCACTGCCGGCCGATTATTGCCGCTGTCGGCAGTTATATATTAATTTTTGTCAAAATGTTGTATTAATTTTTTTTAATTATTAGTAGTGATTAATATTAAGTATAATTGTTTCATTGGTAGGATACTATATTTGCTTCTCTTCTCCATCTCGACTATTGATGTTCAAGTAAATTTTTTTATTTTGTAGGATATTATATTTACTACAATAGTAGACTTTGTTTAGTATTTGTATTAGCTATAATTATTTGATTATTTTAGTGCGTTATTTTAGATCTTATTATAAAAATATGAAAATACTTATTATACGAACTATCTTTTAGAGCTAATTATTTTGTTAGTATTTTAGTGTTATTGGAACATTAAAGATAGTAGACATTGGTTTTTGTCTAATATAAAATATAGGTTTCTTGAAATTTAGGTTTATTTTGGTAGTGTTTAGGTTTATTTTATTCACGATCATGATATTTGTTGATGCTCATGAATCATATATTAAAATATAAGATAATATGAATCAATTTAGCTCACGATGTTCTCACTAATTTAACTCATGATGTTATCACTAGATTTAACAACTTACATAATTTAATTAACTTTTACTACTTAATTCATTCCATTTATAAAAGTTTAATAATATTTCAAATTTTATTCTTATTAGACATCAATATATATGAATAAAGCTTAAATGTACAATCTTTTAGATAATGGATTTATCAAAGATGATTTTATTGCTGAACTTGAATATTTTATGAACTTTGCTAAGAGTCATCCAAAATATATAAATAGTTCTGAGTTACGGTGTCCGTGTAATCATAAGAAATATAGAAATAGAGTATATCATGATGAGGATACCATGAGAGTACATATATATAGAAATAATTTTGTATCAAATTACTATAACTGGAACTGTAATGGGAACCTCATGTATATGAACCAATTGGACCTTCTGGTGGTTCTTTATTTGACACAACTATTGCTGCACCTAAATCATTAACTAATGATATTGCAATGCAATCAATGGTTCAAAATACAATGAATGCGGTTGAATTTTCTAATGTAGATGAAATATGAACACCTGAATATTAATAATTATATGAAATATTGAAGGCGAGTGAAAGAGAAGTGTGGGAAGTCATTCCTTCAGATCATTCCCAACTATTAGCTACTGCAAGTTATTGAATATAAAAGCAGAATATCATTTTTTAGAAAGATATTATGATGAGATATGTCAATTGATGTCAGAGTTGATTCCTATTGATAACATAATAACTGATAGCTTATACAATATAAAGAAATTGGTTAGATATTTAGATTTGCCTTTAAGAAGATTGATTGTTGTATAAACAAGTGCACGATCTTTTGGAATAAAGACAATGAACTGAGTGAATGTAAAATCTATAGTCACCCTCATTATTAGCCTCGTACTCGCATACTAGGGAACAAGAAGAAAAATATTACTTGGAAAGTAATGTATGTTGGTGCAGGTAGCACCTAAGTCAAACCTGGATTTTGATAATGGCAAAGGGTTCAAGAGTTAAGAGGTTATTGCTATCTAATGTATTTACTAAGTGTGCAGGAAAGAAGTCCTAGGCACACTAGGCAAGAAGTCTTGGTCGAGGACTTGGCACGAAGCCCTGGCAAGGAGCTGAGCACCGAAGACCTGCTCGGAAGGTAGGCACGAAGTCCTGGTCGAGGATTGGGCACGAAGCCCTGGCAAGGAGCTGGGCACCGAAGACCTGCTCGGAAGGTGAGAACGAAGACCTGGTCAGGTGCATCGGGCAAAAGTCCAACCGGAGGAGCCGGTTGGCAAAAGGTAAACTCTTCTGAGAGGAGTAGGTGAGGACGCGTTCCCCGTCGAGGGAACAGTAGGCGTCGGTTCAACCTAGGGTTCCATTTGGGAGACTCGAAGTCAGAACCAAGAAGCTACGGCTGTAAAAATTCATCTAGTATTCTTGCTTTGTTGTTTTGGAACTAACCTTGTATGCAGGACCGAAGGAATGTGTTTCTGCAGCTCAGAACGCCCCAAAGGAGAGGGGCAGATAGCTGAGCAGGGCGCCCTAAAGGTCCCGGGCGCCCCCAAGGTCAAGCCAAAACAAGCAAATCAGAGTTGCTTCGAAACTGCAGTAAGCAGGGCGTCCTGGAGGTCCCGGGCGCCCTGAGTCAAAGCTAAAAATGAATCGAAGCAAAAACAGCCACGAAGCCAGTAGACCACATCAACCAGGGCGCCCCCAGTGTCCCGGGCGCCCCCATCAGCTCCGAGGTCGATTCTGGAGGGATAAGCGCTGACCGATCTTCGGATGAGAGTTCTCGGATCCAAAGGCACGTGTCAGGCTCCCCCAGCGTCCAGGGCGCTCCCAGGAGTACTATAAAAGGAGCTCGACCCCTAAGGCTTCGACAATCAATTTTTCCAACGCCTTTACACTCTTTGCTCAAGCGCTCTGCTCCGAAAACCTCCAAACTCGAGATTCTAGCGCCGACGACGATCCTCTGCTCCGAAGTACGATCCACACCGAGCGTCGGTAACGAAGAGTTTACTTGTACTTTTTACTGCACTACTATTGTACAAATCCTTGTAATTCTTTGCACTATTATAGAATTACCCGTAGTAAACGGTCAAGGACTGTGGGCCTTGGAGTAGGAGCCAACCGCGACTCCGAACCAAGTAAAAACGCTTGTGTTCCGTGTGTTTGATTTAAATTTCCGCTGTACATTCTCTTTTCTAACCCAAAACGCTTTCACGATATTCACCCCCCCTCTATCGTGTTTTCTCGATCCAACAAGTGGTATCAGAGCGGGGAAGCTCAAATTTGGTGCAACCACCAATTTTGGAATTTTTCTGATTTTTCTTCGAATCTTTTAAAAAAAAATTTCGATCGAATTTCTATCGTTAATCGAGGTTGGTGCAACACCACTCGATAATTATATATATATATCTTCTTCCCGCACTGCTAATCCAAGACCAAGTCTTGGGACATTTTTTTCTATAAATTTTATTTCAGGACAACTAAATGGCCGTGCAAGAAGGGTTCAGTATAGCCAGACTACCACTCTTCAGTAGGGAGGACTTCTCTTACTGGAAGAGTCAGATGGAAGTCCACCTGAAAACTCAGGTGGACATGTGGATAATTATCCAATCTGGACTGGAAATCCCCAAGAACGCTGAAGGAGTGCCACAATCTTACACCGAATGGGATATTGCACTGAAAAGGAAGATCAAGGTCGATGCTAAAGCGACTCAAACACTCCAATGCGGCCTAACCAAAGAAGAGCTGAACCGGGTAGGACCATTCAACAGTGCAAAGGAACTCTGGGGTAAGTTAATTGAGTTACACGAAGGAACCTCCAACACCCGAATAAGCAAAAGAGACCTTCTGCTAAACAAGTTGTACACAATCAAGATGAACAACAGCGAATCTGCAGCCCAGCTCCACGCCAGAATTTAGGAGCTGATGAACGGTCTACACACAATCGGTCACAAGGTAGAGAACCGTGACTTGATCAGGTATACTCTTAACGCTTTCCCGAGAAACACTTTGTGGGCATGTATGATAGATGCGTACAAAGTTTCGAGGGATCTTTCTAAAATTAAATTAGATGAGTTATTTTCTGAACTTGAATTACATGAGCAGACTAACTGTAACTTGGCCGAGAAAGACATTGCTTTTGTTGCAGGTAAAACTGGAAAGATGACTAAGAAGAAGCCTCAACCTGCACCCAAGTCTGACTCAGACTTAGACTCAGAAGACAGCGAAGGAGAGCGACCCAAGCTGGTCCGGCTTGCCCGGGATTACTACAAGGAATGGAAGAATCAGTCCAACAGAAGAAAAGTCAGCCGAAAGAAGGAGGATCTGGCTGAACTAACCAAGAACAAATCAAGTGTGACCTGCTTCGAATGCAACAAGAAGGGACATTTCAAATCGGAATGTCCTAGTCTGAAAGAGGCCAAGAAGACAAGAAGGAAGAAGGCTCTTCAAGCAACATGGGACGAGTCTTCATCCGAAGAAGAAGAAGAGGCCCCACAATCGAACTTGCTCGCTCTGACTGCTTCGGATGAAATCGAGACCGAATCAGAATCGGAGCCGGATGACGGAAAGCTCACATTTTCAGAGGATGGCGAAATCACTATAAATGGTTTTTCAAGAATTCAATTATCTGAATTAATTGCTTACCTTTCTCGCGACTTGGTGAAAACCAAAATCCGAGTCGAGTCCCTCCGACAGGAAGTAAAACTCCTGAAAGTGGGAGCTGACTCTAGATCCTTAACTGAGAAGGTTCAAGAAGGAACCTCTACTCAAGTTGAAAAACTTGAGAAAGAGAACTCCTCCTTGAAAACTCAAGTCAAGGACCTTTGAGCAGCCTTAGAACGATTCACCTCTAGTTCCAAGGGTCTTTGTTGGAACTCGGATGGCTAGAGAGGGGGGGGGGGTGAATATAGCCAATCACTTGAACTTTAGCACTTATCAAAATTCTGCACTTGAACTGTTTAGTAGCACAGTTGCCCCTACTCCTTGGCGTGAATAGAAACAGAGTATGCAGAAAACTAGAACCTTAAGCTAAGCACAAATGCAAGACGCTAACAAGAGGGTTTACAAGGTTCGGGGATAACTTGCCCCTACTCCTTAGCGTGCTCTTAAGGTGGGCGATCCCTTGATCGTCGGCAGATCAAGCCCCGAAAGATCCGGATAGAAAGCAACCTCCTTCTCGGTGGACTAACCTCTCCACAACGTTTCAATCAAAGATATAGTTTTAAGCACAATGAAACACAAGAAAGATCTTACTTAGCACTTAGCACAGACAAGAACACAGCAAGCTTCTTCCGAGCTCCACCCAGCGACGATCTCACGCAAGAACCCTTTCTCCGTGTCTTCTCGCTGTTGGACTCAAAGACTCTTGTTCCTTCCTCCAAGTGCTCAAGCAAGGGCTGGTTGCTTCAAAGATCACAATAGCTTTCTCAAGAGTGGATGATCAGCCAAGAGCACAAGCACGCAGTAAGAAATCGTAGCACAAAACCAAGACAACCAAGAAGTTTCCTTGCTCTGCTCCTTTTATTTCCCTCTTGAGCGCCAGGTGACACCATCTCACTGCAGCCTCCAGCTGCTCCCCTGCAACCACCAGCCACCACTGAGCTCTTCTGGACTCCCTGAGCTTCCCTCAGACCAGCCCCAGTCAGTAGCTCCAGCCAGCACCAGCGTCCGTTGCAACCTGAGATGGAAAACAGACAAACCTGCTCCAAGGAAAGGCCTCCATTGACTCTCCTTGAGTGTTTGAATCCTTCCCTGTCACCTGCAGCTTAATCTGAGTATTAGCACAGCATATCACTCAGTAAATCACGTATCAGAGATCCAACGCAGAGAATCGGATACGGTCAGACGCGATCAGAGCTCTGACAGTGCAATTTGAATTAAAATGATCAGTCACCGGACCGATCTAGGGCTCGTGTGTCGGTCACCAGACCGATCCACCACTTTGCTGGGACTCCCAGCTCTCGCGGCGACACAAGCCTGATCGGTCACCAGACTGATCAGGACAGACACTGTCCGATCAGGCTCATGCCTGATCGGTTCACGTCTGAGTGAACAGTAACCGCGGAAATCAAATCCTAAGTCTTTGATCGGTCACCGGACCGTTCACAAACTGATCAGCGGGGGAACTAAACTCACTGTATGCTCCCTGATCGGTTACCAGACCGATCAGGAGCAAGGCAGTGAGGAAGCTGCCTGCTCCCTGATCGGTCACCGGACCGATCAGGTGCCAAGCAACAAGGCAACGGCCTGCTCCCTGATCTATCACCGGACTGATCAGGAGCCATACAGTAGATTCCCAACCTCACTGTGCGCTCCCTGATCGGTCACCAGACCGATCAGCCATTGCTGGATCGGTCACCGGACCGATCCACGAAGGAGCAGCGTGCCAAATTCCCTGATCGGTCATCAGACCGATCCAGGGACTCAAACCTAGCCCTCCAAGCTAGGGTTTCATCCAACCTAGCCCACCAAGCTAGGACTTTTTCACCTAACCCTCCAAGTTGGGAATTTTCACCTAACCCTCCAAGTTAGGACTTTTCACCTAGCCCTCCAAGCTAGGACTTTTCACCCAACCCTTTCGAATTAGGACTTTTCCAAACCTAGCCCTCCAAGCTAGGACCTGACCCTCCAAGCCAGGACTTTTTCACCTAACTCTCCAAGTTGGGACTTTTCACCTAACCCTCCAAGTTAGGACTTTTCACCTAGCCCTCCAAGCTAGGACTTTTTCACCCAACGCTTCCGAATTAGGACTTTCCAACACCTAGCCCTCCAAGCTAGGATTTTCCACACCTAACCCTCCAGGTTAGGATTTTCCAACACCTAGCCCTCCAAGCTAGGATTTTCCATACCATGCCTAATCCTCGATCAGGACTTAATCATAATCATAATCATCATCCTAAACTAAAATCGATGTCAACACCAAAACAGCAATCAGGGTCAAACTGCATCAACAATCTCCCCCTTTTTGTTGTTTGACAACCCGATTTTAAGTTTAGGGATTCCCAATCAATTTCTCAATTCAGAATCATAGGGGAATCAGGATCCTCCCCCTACAACATGATCATCCTAAACTTATCCAACCACACTCTCCCCCTTTGTCGAACACCGAAAAGGGTCTAGAGAGGCTGTTAAGTTTAACCATACTCCCCCTCAACCCTAGGGGTATTCCAAAACAATAAAGATATGATTGATTTTTGATAAACATATGAGCACATATGACAAAAGTAGGGCATGGTAAAACAAGCATATGCATCATATGAATATGACATCATAAGCATGAACATAGCAATATAGAATGAGGCATACAGACATATAGTAATCATGTGAACACACATACATGCCAACAATCAAAACATGGTAAGACAAATATAAAATACATGCAAAGTATCAGATGCATCATTTAGCAAAATTTAGTCATAGTCAAGTGCATCAAAACCAAATAACTAAAAAGATGTATACCAATGCATCGAAGTCAAAGCAAGTGTGGCACAAGGCCATAAGAGTCAAATCACAGGGCATACAACCCGAAAGTCATCCAATCAGAAAGGCAAATGTCAAGCAGACACAGAGTATATTAGCCATCAGCAGGGGGGTCAGCCTGCATCGGATCGTCCAGCGTATCATCATCAGCAGCAAAGGACCCAGGTGCAGCACTACCGGAAGGCGCATCTCCAGGAAATGTGTGACGGCGCCACTCATCGTACCATGTCTGTTACAGCGCACGAACCCCGGAGACATCAAATTCCACTGCTGTCAGTCTGCGGTCGAAAGATCTGAATCCCGAACGGACCTCCTCTCGATGAAGCTCTCGCAGATGAAGATCATACTGGATCATCTGATCTAGCTCAGAAATCTGCCATCGTAAATCCGGGTCCGGCTCATAGTCATAATCATCAGCAGCAACAGCAGCGGGAGCCTCCTGAGGTGCAGCAGCATCGGCTGGTGCCTGAAAATGTGGTCTTCCCCAGGTAGCTCACCGAGACCCCTCCCATCCTTCCAAACCAAAACCCCATCGTGATCCCGTATGATGATGCCGGACTTGGCAAATGCCCGCCGGCCAAGTTTGCAATCCTGTCGGACCATGGGCACTGTCTTGCCTTTGGTGACATCAACACCTACTGACATAAGCCAGTCGGTGATGACATGACCAAATGGCATATACACTGTGCGACGACTCGATTCTCGATAGGATAAAATGGACTGAAAGATGCTCTCCATGATATCGAAGTCCATGCGGCGGTGCATGCCGTAGAGCATCAGGCAATGATAGGGTCGGATCTCAGTTAAGGGCTTGGAAGTGATAGGCAAGATGCAATTTGTGATTATCTTGAAAAGGATGTAGTCAACAGGAGCAAGTCGTAGGGCTGCAAACGTCGAAAAATCAGGACCCAACTCATCAAGCCCGGCTGGGCGGGGATGGCCAAAGAAATGCTGATATATGGAGTCGGGGGTGACGTCCGCAAAATGTGCCAATAGAGGATCAGGGAGCTCGGGATAGATCGAATATAGGTTAGGCGATCGTCGACCGCCTAGGTACTCCGCTAGAACCTCATAAGAGAAATCAAGATTTCTCTTTGCGACGCGAGTGGTGAATTCGAAGCCTCCTTGAGGCCCTTGTTGAAGATTGTTATAAAACTCTGAAACAAGATCATAATTGATAGTCCTTTCAAGAGAAAGGAGAAAACCCAGATTGTAGAACGTGACGATTTCCATGATAGAAGGGTAGTGCTCGGTCAGAAATGGAATATCAATCGATCGATAGGAGAGTAATTTGAAGGTGCAGGATTGAAAGGCTTGTTCACAGGCGACATTGGGAAATCGAGAACTGGAGGAAGGCTGTGGCCTTCGGGAGGGTGCTGATGAGGAAGGAGTTTTGCCCCTCGAGCTACCCTCTATCGGTTCCTTTCCCTTAGATGATTTTCTAATGGATTGATAGAGTTGATCATCGCAACAATTTAATCACAGAAAGGGAATCATGACACAAGATTAAAGGATCACAAAATCAATACGAGAGTTGATTATGGTATAGAATAATCAAGTGTACATGAGGTGGAATTGATCACATGAACATAGGTTTAACCAAGAGTTGATCACACACATAGTTTGAATTAATTGGACAGGATCAAATTGAACATACGAACATAGTTTAGTCAAGGACCCAAGATTTGATCATGAAGACATAATCATAAGGTAAGACATTTGATCAAGGGTAAGACATAGCAAGGTAGGGTCACGACCAACACATGAGGTCACGACACAACATAAGAACACCAAAAGAAAGACCATGATTAGCGCAAATACATACACTATGAACTGATCTGCAAGGAAAACTAAACCAAAAACTCACTTTGGTGCCATTGGAGTTGATTTGAGAGGATCTTGAAGGCTGGAAAGAGAGCTTGCGCAGGAGAAGGTTCTTGGCGCAAGAGATGAGCGCAGAACCTTGAGCAAGAAGGAAACTTGCAGAAACTCTTCTCAGGGTCGCACGCGCGTGCACAAAAATTCACTCACAATAGGAGGAAGGAGAGACAGGGAAGGTGCTTGCATGGGATGAAGAGGTGCACGCAGTGAGGTTCGGCACTAGGGCTTGGGAGAAGAGGGGTTTTCGCGAAGTTATTAGGTTGGTGGATCGGTCCACCAACCGAAATTTAATGTGATCGAACGGATCACCGTTTGATCAGAGAGCGCCCAGACTGATCAGGCTCTGGCCTGATCAGACTGGCCTGATCCTGATCGGTCGGGTGACCGATCAGGAAGGCTCCTAATCGATCGGCTAATTGATCAAGAAGCGATCAGTAGGGTCGGATGACATTCGGGAAGCCCCCCTGATCGGTCTGTGGACCGATCACCACAGAGTGCCAGATCGGTCCGGGGACCGATCCAGGCTAGCACAGAGTGTTTGGACAGAATTTCGTTAAGTCTCTGTGACCCCTCTAATCGGTCTGTGAACCGATCACCACAGGAGGGAGCCAGATCGGTCCGGGGACCGATCAACCCTACGCCTGATCGGTCCAGTGACCGATCAGGGTTCCTGATACTCCCTGATATGATCTGAAACTTGCAGTTTCAGATTTCTCCACGATTTCTGAAGAGATCTGATGAAAGATATCAATCTTGAAAGTGATCCCTTGACTATAATTGATCCCTAAACAAGGATCAAAGGTCCTTATGGTTTAAACAAATTACTTTGCTCCATCCAAGTGGAGTCAAACTCAATCAACAATTATTCAAACAATTTCAATCAAGATTGTGTCAAAATCAGGTTTCCAATCAAGTTTCCTTGATTGGAATGTCCAAGTATGATCATGGAGCCAAATACACATGTGTTATGCATTGGTTTTCACCATACTTGGTCACCGAAGTGATTTTTATCTCGTCAACTTAATTTCTCAAGGGATGTATTGACATTTTGAGAAATTGAGTTGATCCTAACATCTCACCCCATTTCTAGCAAACAAAAACGTTTTGGGAATCCTTATAGTTTGTGTGAGATGTCCCCAATGTTACCCAATTGTATCCCAACAATTTCGAAATGATCACAAAGGGTTATGGATGCATTTTGATCCTATGAGGCGCGATACATTCCCAACTCCCTTCTTAAGAAACTAAACTCATTTTCAATATCTCCCCTAGCAACATGATCCCTAATGAAGTGGTGACGCACTTCAATATGCTTAGTCCTAGAGCGATGAACTGGATTCTTGATTAGATTAATTGTGCTAATGTTGTCACACAACACTTGCACACTTTTGTAATTTAATCCATAGTCCTCTAGAGTGTGAATCATCCACAACAATTGTGATACGCTCTCTCCCATGGCGATGTATTCTGCCTCGGTCGTGGAGAGAGCAACACAATGTTGCTTCCAACTTGACCAACTAACTAAAGATGATCCTAGAAATTGGCAGCCCCCACTCGTGCTTTTCCGATCCAACTTACATCCAACGTAGTCGGAATCGGTATAGCCAATTAAATCAAATGATTCGGTACGGAGGTACCAAAGACCGACTCCAATTGTGCCTTTAAGATATCTCAAAATTCTCTTAACAACGATTAAATGAGATTCCTTGGCACAAACTTGATACCTAGCGCACATACCCACAGCGAAAAGAATATCAGGTCGACTAGCTGTGAGGTATAGCAAACTACCTATTATGCTCCGATATTGAGTCAAATCAATGGGTTTAGCACTCTCATCATTGTCTAATCTTGTGTTTGTAGCCATGGGAGTGGTTACCTCTTTTGAATCACTCATGTAGAATTTACGGAGCATTTCTTGTGTGTATTTCGATTGGTGCACATGGATCCCATCTCGAGTTTGTTTGATTTCAAGTCCAAGGAAGAAAGTCAACTTCCCACTAGACTCATTTCAAATTCACTTTCCATGTGTCCAATGAATTCATTTAAATAGCCCTTATTATTTGAGCCACAAATTATGTCATCGACATATACTTGGGCTACAAAAATATTTTCACCATCTCTCCGTAGAAATAGTGTAGGGTCTATTTGGCCGCTTACAAAGCCTTTTTCAATTAAAAATATCGACAACCGCTCATACCAAGCTGGGAGGTGCTTGTTTAAGGCCATAAAGTGCCTTTTTGAGCTTAAACATGTGGTTTGGAAATTCGGTACTCTCAAACCCCGGAGGTTGTTCGACATAGACATTTTCTCTAATCAAAAGTCAAAACCATTTAGAAAGGCCGATTTGACATCCATTTGATACAACTTGAACCCTCGATGTGCTGCAAATGCTAGCATCAATCGCATGGACTCTAATCGTGCCACGGGAGCATATGTCTCATCATAATCAAGGCCTTCGACTTGACTGTAGCCCTTGGCTACTAAGCGTGCCTTGTTTCTAATGATTTCTCCCTTATGGTTCAATTTATTTTTGAAGACCCATTTGGTACCAATGATGGTGGTCTTCTTAGGTCTAGGGACTAAGTCCCAAACTTGACTCCTTTCGAATTGACCTAGTTCATCTTGCATTGCAATGATCCAATCGGGATCATTTAATGTTTCATCAATTTTTCTAGGTTCAATTTCGAAAGTTAGGGCAACTTCATTAGCCTCATTCCTAAAGAATGATCTAGTTCTAACCCCATGATGGATATCTCCAACAATTTAGTCTTGGAGATGACTAGAGGCTAATCTAGTTTGCCTAGGTGTTGGTGGTGCTTCTTGAATGGGTTCACTAGACACAAGCTCAACCTCAGGATCCGGCTGATCTATGGATTGTCTAGGCTCACCGTCATCAAACTCATCACCATCAACACCATTTGGACTCTCATTCAAACTTAGTCTCCTAAGTTCGAATTGGACTTCATCTTCTGATTGATCATTGACTTTCGGAATTTCTTCAAAAACAACGTCAGAAGACTCTTCAACTAATCTAGATGTCTTGTTGTAGACTCGATAGGCTTTGCTAACTAGGGAATACCCGACTAGTATCCTTTCATCAGCCTTTGCCGTGAACTTTCCAAGGTGGTCCTTGGTATTTAGGATGAACACCTTACAACCAAACACCCTAAGATGTTTAACCGTAGGTGGTTTCCCAAACCAAATTTCATGGGGAGTCTTTCCTAAGAACCTATAAATGAGGACTCGATTTTGCACATAGCAAGCTGTATTTATAGCTTCAGCCCATAAGTAACTCAGTAGCGAGTACTATTTAAGCATGCTTCATGCAGCCTCTTGTAAAACACGATTCTTCCTCTCTACAACACCATTTTGTTGTGGTGTTCTAGGAGTGGAGAACTCATGTCTATAACCTCTATCTTGACAAAATTCTAAAAATCGTTGATTTTGAAATTCACCTCCATGATCACTTCTAATTGTCTTAATGGTTGATAATTTTTCATTTTCAACTCTTCTACAAAATGAAATGAAAACATCTAAGGTTTGGTCCTTATATTTAAGAAAATAAGTCCATGTATATCTAGTAATGTCATCAATGATAACAAAGTAATATTTACTTCCATTCAATGATATGATAGTGCTACAATCAAATAGATCCATATGAAGTAAATCTAATGCAGTAGATGTACTTACAACGCTTTTACCTTTATGTGCAGATTTTGTTTGCTTACCCATTTGACATGCATCACAGAGTTTGTCTTTTTCATACTTGATACTCGGTAAGCCACGAACTAATCCCTTGATGGCCAACTTCCGGATGTTCTTCATGTTAACATGTGCTAGCCTCCGGTGCCAAAGGGTGGACTCTTCTTCTTTTGACATGAGACACTTAGCAAAAGCATTAGTAGCACTTTTAAATGAAACTTGATAGATATTGTCTACTCTTGTTCCTACTAGTACCGTGTCCAAGGTGTCATGTTGTCTAACTAGATATTGACTTGGTTGAAAATCAATTGTGTAACCCGTGTCACACAACTGACTGATACTTAGGAGATTAAATGTCATCCCCTTGACTAGAAGGACATTTGAAATTCTAAGACATTCGGATATTTGAATGTCTCCAATTCCTATGACCTTAAGACTACCATTGTTACCAAATGAAGCATTACCTCTACTTTTCTTTTGAAGGGTAGTAAACAATGATCTATCCCCGGCCATGTTTTTGGAGCACCCACTATCAACGAACCAAGTTGATAGATGCTCCCCCTCAATCATAACATACACAATTCGAAAAATAGAAGTTTTAGGTACCCAAACCTTGGGACCTAAAGCACCTACTAAACAAGTCTTAGGCACCCATGCCTTGACAACTTTCTTTTGAACCTTGGGTGTCTTAGATTGTCTCATATCAGTCCTAGACATCAATGACACAAATGAAGGTTCTTTGGGTCGATAACCAATACCAGCCCTATTGTAGACTGCCCTTTGGGCATTCAAGATCATGTCTAGGGTCTTAGAGCTAGTTGAGAACTTCTCAAGAATATTCTTGAGTCTCTCAACATCTGGGTCCTCGCGGGCGCCCCCAAGCATAGGTCAAAATCTAAAAAGCTGCATATGACAGTTTTTGACCTGACTCCGGGCGCCCAGGCCATCACGGGCACCCCCATCCAGCACCAGGCCAGGGCAAAAAACTACCAAAGGCAGCTGCACTCTGACCCGGGCACCCGGGACCTCTCGGGCGCCCGATCTAACATCTCTATATATACCACCCGAAACCCCCTTCTTTTGCCACACCCAAAACACTTCTCCTCTCTAACTCTTCTCCTTCCAAGGCGACTGAACGACCCTCTCGTGTCCTCGACCACTCCGCCTTGACCATGCCTCCCCGGACAACCACTCGGTATCATTTCTTTTGGACTTAAATTTAATTTCTTTATTCTCTCTACCATTAAACGCATGTTTTGTAGCAAACGTCGTGCAAATCAACCAACCCCCGGGACTGAACCTAGCCCTGACCCTAGATTCCCGACCTTGGAGCTTTGCAATAGATTTGCTAGGACTGTTGGGGCAATTGACCCTGAGATGATCTGGAGGATCATGATATTTTGATGTGTGGGCAAAATGGTTAAGTTAGGACTTGTGTTGTTCTCACATATGTACATGAGTGTGCAGGTGTACAGGTATATGTGAACTTGGTTGATGTCCTCAGGTGAAGGATGGCATGGAGGTAAGCTGGAGGCTTACGTGCACATCCAAGGGACCATTGATAGCAGAGATGATGAGCCGAGGGATGCGGACTTCGAGGCGTACGTGAAGGGTGGCATGGAGGCAAGCTGGAGGCTTGTGTGCACATCCGAGGGACGAGGGCCAAAGATGGAGAGGGCGTGAAGGCAACAGTCAAGACTGCTGGTGAAGAGTCAACTGAGTTGTAAGTGGCTGAGTATGAGAGCATGTACTCAGGGGTTAAGCCGGGAGGGTTTGAGTGCGGAGAGATTTGCACTCGGAGAGAAACCCTAGGCTTAGGTCTCGGACCAGTCGACTGGCCCATAGGCAGTCGATTGGTGCCAACTGGAACAGCTGGCCAGAATTTGAACGCTATGCTGTAACGGTCGAATCTGAGTGGGACCAGTTGACTGCCATTTGGGCAGTCGACTGGTAGCGGCTGTTTTCATATTCGAGCCCTATTTAAAGGGGCTCGTTTCTTACCTTGTTTCTTGACGAATCTTGCTTGGCTAAGGCAAGATAGTAGTCTACTTTGTTCTCTAAGTGTCCTTGGTGTTGTGGCAAGGTTTCTCCACCCATAAGGAGCGACGAGTTCTAGCCGGAGGTTATCCGGGGTTTGATCCGCCGAAGGATTGTTGGATTAGTCACCCGGCCGGGGTGGATACCAACTAAATACGGTTTGTTAGCATTGTTATTTTCTTTACATATTATTTCCGCTGCGCTAACAATTTTGTAGAGATCAAAACGATCCGAGAAGGTGCATTCACCCCCCCTCTGCACGCCTACATCGATCCTTTCAGTTGGTATCAGAGCAGGTTCGCTCTTCATCGGACTAACCGCCGAGGGAGCACTTGCTAGAGGGAAAAGAGTCATGGATGACAAGTTGGGTGACGATATCAACTCCCCACCATCATACGAGCAAGAGAATTTTGACTATTGGAAAGATAGAATGAAGAATTGGCTCGAGATGGATTGAGAGTGTAGAATGGCCGTTGAAGACCCATTCGAAATTCCCAAGGACAAGCACGGCAAAAAGCTTCGCCCTAGATATTGGACAAGTGAACAACAAGAACAAGCTAGGGCCCATGAGAAGGTAATAAATATCTTGATTAATATATTGCCTAAACATGTCTTGGATAATGTAGGGAAATATTCAAATGCATGCGAATTGTGGAATAAGTTGGAAGAACTTCATAAGAACCCTTCACAAGCTCGAGTAGTCGAAATGTCTAAAGAAGCAAGTACAATAATCCAAGAGGATCAAAATGAGAAATTGCCCGTGTCATCAAGTAAGGAACCATGTACTTCATCAAGAGAAGAAGAGGAAGAATTATCATCAAGGGTTGAGGGAGAGGAGAGACCTTCATCCTCATAAGAGCAAGAGACGACTTCCACCTCCACCAAAGTTAAGTCAAAGGAGCATATTGTATGTTTTGGTTGCAACAAAAAGGGGCACTACAAGGATAAGTGTCATCTAAGTAAAAAGGAGGTAATTTCTAAGCCCAAGTCCATTCAAATTAAATCTAATGTGGGTTGTAGGAATGAGGAAATACAAAACAAAAGAAAAAGGATTCGGTGCTTCACATGCGGGGAGCTCGGGCACTATCATACAGAATGTCCAAGAAGTGGAGAGCTCAAAAAGATGGAGCACCTTAGGAAATGGGAAAAAGAGCAAAGGAAGAAGAGCATTCATCAAGGGGGAGCTCCAAGGGTAAGGGAGGTAGCCGCTAAGCCTACTTATGCTTCAAAATTTTCAATTAATACTCAAAATGCTTGTATGAATGATAGAATTGATAACACTTGCTTGCCCATGCGTGTTTTTGCTTTTAAATACCATGATAGGAATAGAAACAATTTTGTATGCCAAAACACCAAAAACTCTGTGATGCATGATGAATCTAGGGTTCCTAGGACTAAGGACCAAAGGATAAATCCTAAGAGAAAGGGAAATATGCTTAGAAAAATAGATAGACCTAGAAATGATAATATTAGATCTAGTGATCCTAAGATTAAGAAGTTAGAAAAGGAAAACCAAATGTTGAGAGCAAAACTTGATAAATTAGAAAAGAACCTAGATAGACTCATTAGGAGATCCAAGAAATCAAGTGGAAAACAAAATGATCAATCTCTCAGAAATGGTAGGCCAAGTCTAGGATATCATTTTAGGAGGGCTAATAATGATAAAGTATCATATTCAAGGATGCCCTATAACTATGGTAGAGAGAAAGTGAAAAATGGCAAAGAAAAGCCATTTAAAGGGAAAGAAAAGAAGTTGACCAAAGAAAAGGTCTATAGGGTTAAGAGAGTGATAGTGGAAGGGCAAAAAGCACCGGAGGAGCATCGGTGTGGTCTTGTCTTTGTAGAAGAGCTACCTAAGAAGATAATTAGGGCTAGGAGTTCAAGGGAGAGCTCTGGAAGCCAAAATGAGTTCCATGGTCAATGAATCTCAGGTGGTTTCTTTCTGGAAAGTTAAAAAGGGCTATAGAGTGTGCCAAGAGGTTTAAAAGGCTAAGAGTAGTCTTAATCCTAGAGAGTTGACACACTTAAGGAAGGATTATGAAGAAAAAGGTGAAATTGGTTTTTAAATAAAACAAATCGATTTTAATACCTAAATACCATATAACTTGATGCTATGAATGTACTATTGATGATTATGGGAAGTAACATCAAGGGGAGGTTCAAACTAGAACATTTGGGAAGAGTTCTATGATACCTTTTTAGAAAAACTCGAAGTTTGTACCCAACTTGGGATTTGGGATGACTTTAACTGAAAGTATATTTTTCCTACGTAAATATAGGATCCACAAATCTCCTTACAAGATTTCAGAATTTTTGGGAATTTATGGAATTAGTTAGGCATTTCTGAAGTTCGGACTGAAAATCTGAAAATTCAGAACAGTAGATACCAGTCGACTGGCTGGAAGCCAGTTGACTGGCAAAGTTCACAGAATGTAATTACGGTGTTGCCCAGTCAACTGTCCCAGGGGTAGTCGACTGGGTCGCGAGCTCTATAAAAAGAAAGGGCGCGCCGGGAAAGGAAAACCTAGGGTTTTGGCTGCTCAATCCCGGCGATTTTCACCTTGTCTCAACTCCTCTTGCGTCCTAAGCTCCTCCTAAGCCCTAAAATCAATCTCTAAGGTCTCCTTTCACTCCGATCTAACTCTAGGGTTTGTTGAAAACCTCTCTTCAAGTCAACACACGCGATTTTCAAGAATCACAATGCAAAGAGCAAAGAGGTATAGCGTTTAAAGTTCATTTCTCCATTTAGACTTTGCATTAACACTAATATGGTTTTTGTGTGTGTGTTCTTTGATGTTTTCTCTTTTTGGGGGGGGGGTGTCTTGGTATGCATGCATATGTTTGGTAAATTAGGGTCGTTTCCAAGAGGTCTAGAGGTGAGGGCTCATCACGACCAGGCCCCCAAGGTTCAGATGACTCTAGATTTAGAAGCCTAGAGTGCAAAAAGCGATTTGAGCAAAATGAATTTGTCCAACTACCATGTCGATACCTCAATAAAGCATTCTTTGAGGAGAAGGGACCTCATATTATTGAAATGATTTCCCATTTCGGAATTGAACAACTTGTCTTCTGTCAACATGATGTTAATCTTGATTTGTGCAAAGAGTTCTTTGCAAATTTGACGTGTCTTGATCTAGAAAATAAAGTTTATGAGTCAAGGGTAGCGGGTGTAACCATTCCTTTCACACCCATGGTTCTAGCCAGTTTCCTAGAATGCCGGGCCTCAAACAATGCCAATACCTATTTTCCAAACATTGTTGAACCACTCGAGTTCTCAGGTGTCACCATTGATCAGATTCATGTCCACTACTTCAGGAGACACAGACATGAATCTGAACGCACTTTTGACGCAAAACCCATGAGTCCATCCAGTCATGTGCTCTACAAGATTGTGGTAGAATGTCTCCTACCCATCGTCACTAAGGGGAGGGCAAGGATTAGGTTGCCTCACTTAGTGATGATGTATGCGCTTGAGAGACGACTGGATATAGATGTGTCCTTGCATGTGTTTGCCTCCATCTGTCACCTGTCCCAGAGTGTGAATGGGAAGATTTATATGCCTTTTTGTCATATGTTAACTGAGTTCTTCCAACTGCGTTTTGGCATTCGGGTCACTAGTGGTCAAGTGCGCCACCTGTCAAAAGACTATGATCAAATAGGCACCCGCCAATTGTCTTTAGCGGGCATTGAGTCTAGACAGGGGGTATTTGTTTGGAGGGAGCGTCAGGAAGCTGCAGATGCAGGTGAGGAGCCCGCTGAGCCTATCACACGAGCAGAGTTTACCCGCCTCCAGGAGGATGTTCATACTATTCAGGAGGGCGTCCAGAGTCTTCAGCAGGGACAGGCAGCTACTCAGAGAGAAGTACATGGTCTGACAGAATTCTGCCAGGGGTTTATGACCCGGCAGGATACCATGTACGAGATGCTGCAGCGTTGGGATTTATCATATCAGGGTCCTCCTGCTCCTCCTCCTCCTCCCCCAGATTGTGATGACCATATGTATTTCTGACCAGCAGATGCAGGATTAAAAGTGGTTGCAGTGTTGAGAGTGTTGCTATTGTGTTATTTTATTACACCTCTCAGACACTTTTTATTCGGATGTGTGTATTGGATATTTTCCGGGCTATATGTTTTAGCCCTAGACATTATCTTAGGTATATGTTATGGCTATGCCTATGTTTGATGCATGAACCTCTACGTACTACGTTATTTTGTAATTTCTTATGGCATGTAACTCATTTTTTTTAGTTTCTATTTGGATGAATGTTTCCTTTATGATCATTTATATATGAATTATGCACTAATATTATGCTACTTTTATTATGATTGTGTTTGTGTGGAATGTTAAATGCTAGTATATTGCTAAACATTTTGATATCCTTTATGTATAAATGTGTGTTTATGATACATTCTGCATGTTTTTGATTGCAAATCGCATAAAAATGTTGTATCTGCTCAAAATGTTATATTTTCATCTCTTTTAGCATGACTTGATTGACAATCAAATAAAAGTGTGATATGTGTAAAAGGAACGTTTCTTAAGACTCAAAAGAAAATGAGGAGGAGACTTTGTCAAAATAGAAACATTTATATGTACAAGGGGAGTTTGCATATCATTTCAAATGTCAAGTCAAAGTGATAAGAGGTAGCAAAGACTAGATATCATGATTAAACCTCTAGATTGATACAAAACTTGCATTATTTGGAATATTTTGGATTTGTACCAAAAGTCAAGCACTGTTGATGATTTTCATGAACTAAATTTTTCTAGGGTACGGAATACCTTTACAATTGTGCTTGCAAAGTTTCACATTTTTCCAGATTTTTTGGAATTTTATATTCGTTTCTGAATTTCATCTAAAATTCTGAAATCTGTCGTATCAGTCGACTGCCCTGGTGGCAGTTGACTGATAGAATGGGCAGAATGGGTATGGTGATTTCTGAAAGGGTTTTCAGAAATCTGGGTAAATTCTTTTTGGCACCTAGGGTTTGGTTGCTTGGGGCAATCTTTTGATGGTGTCAAAGGGGGAGAACTTAAGTGTTAAGTTAGGTTTTGGTTAAAATTTAACTTTGGTTTGGTTGTGACTTTAGAGTTAAGTTGGAAGAACTTAATTCTAACTTGGGATTAGCAATAAGGGTTGAAATTGGGAGAAAGCATAGGTTAAGGGGGAGGTTGCCTCTTGTGTGTTATGCTTGAATTTCAACTGTTTTTGCTATTATTATTGTTATATGCTTACCTAACTTAACATATTACCACACATCAAAAAGGGGGAGATTGTTGGGGCAATCGGCCCTGAGATGATCTGGAGGATCATGATATTTTGATGTGTGGGCAAAATGGTTAAGTTAGGACTTGTGTTGTTCTCACATATGTACATGAGTGTGCAGGTGTACAGGTATATGTGAACTTGGTTGACGTCCTCAGGTGAAGGATGGCATGGAGGTAAGCTGGAGGCTTACGTGCACATCCAAGGGACCATTGATAGCAGAGATGATGAGCCGAGGGATGCGGACTTCGAGGCGTATGTGAAGGGTGGCATGGAGGCAAGATGGAGGCTTGTGTGCACATCCGAGGGACGAGGGCCAAAGATGGAGAGGGCGTGAAGGCAACAGTCAAGACTGCTGGTGAAGAGTCAACTGAGTTGTAAGTGGCTGAGTATGAGAGCATGTACTCAGGGGTTAAGCCGGGAGGGTTTGAGTGCGGAGAGATTTGTACTCGGAGAGAAACCCTAGGCTTAGGTCTCGGACCAATCGACTGGCCCATAGGCAGTTGACTGGTGCCAACTGGAACAGCTGGCCAGAATTTGAACGCTATGCTGTAACGGTCGAATCTGAGTGGGACCAGTTGACTACCATTTGAGCAGTCGACTGGTAGCGGCTGTTTTCAGATTCGAGCCCTATTTAAAGGGGCTCGTTTCTTACCTTGTTTCTTGACGAATCTTGCTTAGCTAAGGCAAGATAGTAGTCTACTTTGTTCTCTAAGTGTCCTTGGTGTTGTGGCGAGGTTTCTCCACCCATAAGGAGCGACGAGTTCTAGCCGGAGGTTATCCGGGGTTTGATCCGCCGAAGGATTGTTGGATTAGTCACCCGGCCGGGGTGGATACCAACTAAATACGGTTTGTTAGCATTGTTATTTTCTTTACATATTATTTCCGCTGCGCTAACAATTTTGTAGAGATCAAAACGATCCGAGAAGGTGCATTCACCCCCCCCTCTGCACGCCTACATCGATCCTTTCAAGGACAACGTATAAACCCATTAAAATGAGTTTCCTAAATAGACAGTTCTTTACTCAATCCTGTCCGTTGGCTATGAATGTCATGAACTTCTATCAACTTGATAACCTTGTCTTCTGCACTCATCCCATTAACACAACGCTATGTGCAGAATTCTACAACAATATAGTCAAACAGAATGACCTTATGTTTATCACCACAGTTCAAGGGATGCCCTTGACAATAACACCCTCGTTGCTCAACAGATTTCTTGGACTATGACTTTCTCAGTCCACTTTCTGCTGCTATCCTCTTAGAGATCCTCCCTTTGATGCTCCATACTCTCACATGGACCTGGACACCCTATACTCTTATTTATATAGAGATGCTCGAAACCCCTTGGCTAGGCGATTTCAGTCTGTAGATCTTCAGGTTCAGAACTACGCCCTTTATAGAGTCCTAATTCGTTGCATTCTACCTTTGTCCACTAGGGACGTCACGACCATGCGATCGTTCCACACCTTCTTACTGTACGCATTGATCCATCACCTAGATATCGACATTAGACTCCACATGTTCCACACGATTCTATATGCGTCCAATATTAATACTCAGGGGCGGGTACGCACCCCTTATTGTCACATCATCACCTCCATTCTTCATCATCACGGTCGTAATATCACCGATGGAGAGATGACCGCAATGACCGAATTTGATGAAATAGGTTTTAGAAACTTTTCCCTAGCGGGCATAGAGGTCTCGGGTACCGGGGTTTTATCTTGGAGACGTCAGCGAGCCAGACCCCAGATCGACTCTGATGAGGAGATAGAGGTCGATGTCGCAGATCTGGTTGCCGAGATTCGAGAGCAGATGGACGAGCCTCCACCTCCGACGACTGCCAAGAGGCTAGCTCTACTTCAGACAGAGGTACACAGTCTCAAGGAGGAAGTAGAAGCCAATCACGCAGAGTATATGGATGCCCGCAGAGCCAATCGAGAGATTAGCGACGCATGGTATAATGAAATGATGTCGTTATTTCGATCCTGGCAGCCCAGCTCATCGAATCATCCCGGTCCTTCCTCGTAGTTCAGATTGATATTGTACTATTGACTGGTTGACTATCCCTACTCAGTAGGGTTGACTTGTATTTGACTGTGGTGTGACTGAACTGGTCCTCACTTTGACCAGTTAAGTTTTATCTAGTTGCTAGTTATTCACTTGATTATTTGTCTTTATCAGTTACTAGCTTGGTAGAATAGGTGTACTCTGTTGGATCGTGAAAACCGATAGAGGGGGGGGGGTGAATATCGGAAATCGTTCTTTTTCGGAAAACTAAGAGTAAGTGCACAGCGGAAATAAAAATAAGAGACACAGCACAAAGACACAGTGGTTTTTACTTGGTTCGGAGCCTGTGTCGACTCCTACTCCAAGGCCCACGGTCGTTGACCGTTTACTTTGGGCAATTCTATATTCGCGCAAATAGGTTACACAATTTAATTACAAAATGAGTGCAATAAAATATAATAAATTAAGTACGCTCTTCTTTACCGACGTCCGGAGTAGGTCGACTCTTTCGGGGCAGCGGGACGTCGTCGGCTCGAGGTGAAGCATTTCTGGAGCAAGACACGAGCGTAGAAGAGCTTTGAGGCGTTGAGAGAATTGATTGTGGAAGCCTGGGGTCGAGGGCCCTTTATATAGGGCTAGGGGGCGCCCCCCACGTGGCCTTTGATCCGCACAGATCTCGGTCAGCGTCTATCCTCTGGATCCGCTTTGACCGGGGCGCCCGAAGCGCTCGGGGCGCCCGCATTGACCGGGTCAAAGTTCTATCTTCTTGGCTTCGATGGCTTCTTAGTTTGAAGTAAGCGCATGGGGGCGCCCGCAGCGCAGGGGGCGCCCGGGAGCAGCGGGGGCGCCCCGCCCAGTAGCTTTTCGAACCCTTCTTCTTTTGATGTGTTTTGTATGTACCTTGGGGCGCCCGGGACACTCCGGGCGCCCTACTCAGCCTTTGCCTCTCTCCTTTGAGGCTTTCTGAGCTGCAGACACACGTTCCTTCGGTCCTGCATCCAGGGTTAGTCCAAAACACAATGTAATAAAATATTTATTTGTTCATACAGCCTTAGCTGTCTTGGTTCTGACTTTGGTCTCCAAAATAGAGTCCTAGGTCGAACCGACGCCTACTGTTCCCTCGACGGGGAACGCGTCCTCACCTACTCCTCTCGGGAGAATTTACCTGATGCCAACCGTTCCTTTGGTTGGACTTTTGCCTGACGGTCCTTTGTCAGGTCTTGTAAACTGGCAGTCCTTCGCCAGTTGCCTAGAAGTCCTTCGCTAGGGCTTCGTTGCTGGCAGTCCTTCGCCAGTGCCTAACAGTCCTTCGCTAGGGCTTGATGCTGGCAGTCCTTCGCCAGTTGCCTAGCAATCCTTCGCTAGGGCTTTGTTGCTGGCAGTCCTTCGCCAGTGCCTAGCAGTCCTTCGCTAGGGCTTGATGCTGGCAGTCCTTCGCCAGTTGCCTAGCAATCCTTCGCTAGGGCTTTTCCTGCACACTTGATTAACTTGTTAGAAAACAAGAAAGACTTAACTTTTGACCTATGTTGCCATTATCAAAACACAGGTTTGACTTATGTACATTTCTGCACCAACAATCTCCCCCTTTTTGATTTATGGCAACCCTAGTTCAAAAAGTTAAGTTTAAGCAAAACATGAAAAAGTTTTATCTTTTGTTCCCTCCCCTTGGAGGGAATCTCCCCCTAGATTTTTCAAAAATTCGTGGGGTAAAAAAAAACCTTACTTGTACTTTGAAAACTTAAGTTTTAGATTCTTAGAAGTAACTTAAGTTAAAAATACATAGTAGAGTTTTTAAAGCATAATTAGAGTACTTTAAAAATTTTTTTAAAATCCTAAGTTTTAAAGTACTCAAAATGCATTTGGAAAACTTTAAGTACTTAACAATTTTGACAAACTTAAGCTTTACAGTACTTATAAGAATTTTGACAAGCTTAAGTAAGAAACTTTTGAAGGGCTAGAGTGTTGGTGTAAGTTACATCAATGATGTTCTCCTTTATGTGTTTTAATGTTTGACAATGTACTTAAGTCAGTAATATGTTGAATAGACAAAGGGGAGCGAAGGAGAAGTAACCTAAGCCTGAGAAAAGTCCTAGTTAAGCTAGGCATGGAAACCCTAAAATCTAGCGAAGGGCTGCTAGGCTCTGGCGAAGGGCTACCAGAACGAAAAAGACCTAGCGAAGGGCTGCTAGGCTCTGGCGAAGGGTTGCCAGAAAGAAAAGACCTAGCGAAGGGCTGCTAGGCACCTGACGAAGGGTTGTCAGGGGAACAAGTCCTAGCGAAGGGCTGCAGGGCACCTGACGAAGGGCTGTCAGGGAAACAAGACCTAGCGAAGGGCTGCTAGGCACCAAGCGAAGGGATGCTTGGTATCCAAGACCTAGCGAAGGGCGGCTAGGCAAAAGTCCACCCGAAGGACCGGGCGGCAACCGTCTCCTGAAAGGAGTAGGTGAAAGGCGCTTTCTCGGGGGTAAGAGTTTGCGTCGGTTCGACCTAGGATTGCGTACAAATCCGAAGTCCGAACCAAGTCCTTAAGGCTAACATTATATGTATCTATGCTTTGTGTTTGTGTATCTTGCAGGTATCAAGAAACGAAGACAAAGCAGGTAAACTAGGTTTGCAGGCCTTAAGGGGGGCACCCCCATGCAACCGGGGCGCCCGGAGTGTCCGGGGCGCCCCCAGGTAGTACTAAAACATGCAGTTTCATGAAGCAGTCAAAACAGGTGTCAACCGGGGCGCCCGGAGCATCCGGGGCGCCCCCAGGTAACACTAATAGGCATGTACGGTGATGTATGCAGAACAGGTGTCAACCGGGGCGCCCGGAGCGTCCGGGGCGCCCTAATTAGTAGCTGTTTTGCTGTTTCGAAGCCAGAACACAGGATAAGCCTCCACGGGGGCGCCCGGAGAATCCGGGGCGCCCTGGTCAACGATCTTATCACCTGCGGCGAGGTAGGCACAAGGATAAGAGTTGACCGAGTCTTCCGGGGCGCCCCCAGCGACCAGGGCTCCCCCAGGAGGGCTATAAAAGGGGCTTCGACCCCTCTTCTTCCAACACACTTCCTAACTGCGATTCTATTCATTCCGACCGACGACAATGCGCTAAAGACGAGGCTCTGCGACCGGGAGGCTCCAGGAGGAAGTGCGCGGCACTTCGGAGGTCCAGATCGGCCGAGCTTCACATTTTTGCTTGGTTTGCAATTAATTACAGTATTTATTTTTCTTTATTATTGCTTGTAATATTGCACTGTAAGTCGGGTTTCTCCGCCTCCGAAAATTCCGGAAAGGAGACTATTAGTGGACTCAACGCCGAGTACATAGGCCTTGGACGTACTGACCCTGGGGGGTTGGGAACCAAGTAAATAAACCTGCCGTGTCCCCTGTTTTGCTTTCTTTTATTTTATTTTTATGTTTCCGCTGCACTAACGCTCTGAGTCCAGAAGTCTTACGAAATATTTACGAAAGTTTTCACGATCGATATTCACCCCCCTCTATCGACGGCACCGGTCCTACAAGTGGTATCAGAGCCGAGCCGCTCTTCACCGGACTAACCGCCGACGGAGCAACGACGCCAGGAGTTGAGGGGGAGCCCAGGGGTGAATCAGGTACAATTTTTTTTAATGTCTAATTTTAAATTGCATATTATTTGTTTCACGTGCAGGGAGAGAGGGCACTATAAAAATCAGTGCCCTACTCGTAAGACTCGGTCTACACCACCGGCGGCGAAGGAGGTACCAGCGCCAGGAGTCCGGAAGAACAAGGAACATGTACAATGCTTCAAATGCGAGAAGTACGGACACTACAAAAATAAGTGTCCGGCGAAGGTACGGAAAATTTATGTTCCGAAAATTTTTCCTGCAATATTTTGTGATAATTTAGTTAATTTTTCTGATAAATTAGAATTACTGCATAATAAAATTAGCCTCTTGCATGATAAGTTAGAAAATAAAGATATGACTAAAATATCAGAAATTAATTGTTTAATTCAAAATATAAATTCAGAAATTAATAAAATTAATTCTGATAATTATTCTGATAATAATTCTGATAAAATCAATTCTGATAATATTACTGACAATTTTAATTCAGAAAAAGTTAATCCTAAGGATAACTCCGAATTTGAATTTGAAAACCTTAAGGATAATTCTGAGAATAAACATAATTTTATTGAAAATTATTCTGAGGATAAACATGATTTAATTGAAAATTATTCTGAGGATAACAATGATTTTATTCTTGATAATAATTTAATTATAGATAATCCTGAAGACTACTATAAAACCTTAACTAGTGGCCCATTTTACTCCACACACTTTGAGGATATTGATTTTGAGGAGGAAATGGAATTTTCTAAGATTAGGGCCATAATTAATGAAAATTACAAAGGATCAAATAAATCAAAATTAATAGAAAAATTCGGAAAGAAAAATAAAAACGAAAAAGAAATTTTCGAAATAATGAAAATGATGAATTTAAACCCACAACTGTTAATTAAACCTTAGTTAAATCTTAATTAATTCAGTTAAATCAATTAAATCTTAATTAATTCAATTAAATCTTAATTAAATCAATTAAATCTTAATTAATTCAAATAAATCTTAATTAATTCAATTAAATCAATTAAACCTTAATTAATCAAATTAATTCAATTAAATCTTAATTAATCAAATTAATTCAATTAAATCTTAATTAATCAAATTAATTCAGTTAAATCTTAATTAATTCAATTAAATCTTAATTAAATCAATTAAATCTTAATTAATTCAAATAAATCTTAATTAATTCAATTAAACTAATCAATTCAATTAAACTTTAATTAATCTAATTAACTTTAATTAATTAATTTAATTCAATTAAACTTCAATTAATTCAATTTAATTCAAATTAACTTCAATTAAATCAATTTAATTCAATTAAACTTCAATTATCAATTTAATTCAATTAAACTTCAATTAAATCAATTTAATTCAATTAAACTTCAATTAAATCAATTTAATTCAATTAAACTTCAATTAAATCAATTTAATTAATTAAATTTCAATTAAATGAATTTAATTCAATTTAACTTCAATTAAATCAATTTAATTCAATTAAACTTCAATTAAATCAATTTAATTCAATTACACTTCAATTAAATCAATTTAATTCAATTAAACTTCAATTAAATCAATTTAATTCAATTAAACTTCAATTAAATCAATTTAATTCAATTAAACTTTAATTAAATCAATTTAATTCAATTAAAACTCAATTAAATCAATTTAATTCAATTAAACTTCAATTAAAGCAACAAATAATTCGAATTAATCCACTTAAAATCAATTAAATTCAATTAAATTCGATTTAATCCACTTAAATTAAATTCAATTAAATTCAAATAATTTGAATTAATCCACTTAAATTCAATTAAATTCAATTAAATTCAAATAATTCGAATTAATCCACTTAAATTCAATTAAATTCAAATAATTCAAATTAATCCACTTAAATTCACTTAAATTCAAATTAATTCAATTAATTCACCTTAATTCAAATTAATTCAATAAATTCACTTTAATTCAATTAATTCAAATTAATTCACTTTTCAATTAAATTCAAATTAACTCAACTTTAATTCAATTAAATTCAAATTAACTCAATTTTAATTCAACTAAATCCAATCTTAAATCACTTAAACCTGAACCAAACTAAAACCTTACCCAAACCGCAACAATTAATTCAATAAAATCAAATATGTCAAAGTGGGTTGACATATTCGCAGGTTCACACGATATGTATCAAATCGAGAATTTGATATATTCTTAGAAACAAAAATAAAATGTCTTGACTTGTTTGACTCATGCATAATTACCATGCCATGCATTTGCTATTTTCCTTTAAAATATATGACATGTCATTCATATTTAATTTTTATGCATAATTTAGAAAGGTCATAAGAAAAAGATAATTGAAATTTGGCAACATAGTATTGGGAGGAGGTGAGATGATAGTACGTTGGGGAAACCAACTCTAATAAGATCAAGTCTACTTGGTCTCTTTAGACTGGTAAAACCAGCCGAAGCTACCGATCCAAGACCCAAGCTAGTTAGACCAGAAAATGACCTAATTTAATTTGAAAATGAAATTTCATTAAAAGGCTTTGTCAAGGAAAGGGTGGATGATCCCATAAGGCTACGACCAAAGAAGGCCTAGTGCCTCGCCAAGACCTGGAAGCCAATTTCTGAAATTCAAATTCAAATTATCTTTTGTCAAATTCGAATCTAACACAAATTTCAATTAAATCTTAGATTTAATAATGGAAAATGATTCAAGCATCTCACAATACACCTATAAGGCAATCATGCTTGTTGTATTGATACATCTAAAATGGGTGAGATGTTAAGGACTAATGAATTGAAAAATATTTTTCAAAATTGTTAGAATATTTTCCTAAAAATATATTTTTCAAAATAGAGCTTTAACATAATAATGTTTTTATGGAATTCATGCTTGTCTGATTGATTATATATATTACACATTTTTCAAAAAGGTATATTGTTTTCAAAATTTGATTGACTCACGCAATTAGACACAAGCATCTTAGGACAGCACTAAAGTTCCTTAGGGCACTTAGATAGAGTCAAACGACATTGATGCAGGGGGAGTGCTTTTCATATTTTTCAAACTGCACTTTAAAAACATTACTATTATTTGAAAATATCTTTTCGAAAATCATGCTTTAATCGTTATCACTTGTGGCTTTTCGAAAAAGATTTTACCTATTACAAAAATCAAATGTTTACCTGTTCTTTTGATTCTGATAAACCCTAAAGACACAGAGGAAGGTCCACTTCATAATCTAAAAAGGACTCCTAGGATGTGTCAGATTTAGGGGGAGTCTGAGTCAAATTTTTTCAAGTCTTAAACTATTTTTTATTATTAAAAAATTCCTTTGATTTGAATCAAACCTTAAGACTCAAAGGAAGAGTACTTGTGGTCAACAAGCTTCCCAGGACTGAGTCAAGTTTAGGGGGAGGTCAAATTAAAAGAATTATTCAATTACATGCTTTTAAAATACTAAAAATCTATGTTTTTCAAAATACCACTTGTTAAAATTTGTGTGACTTATGAAATGATTTTGAAATAATAGTTACTTAGGTTGGAAAATTCCCAGGACACTTAGGAAATGTCCTTGTGGTCAACAAGGTTTCCTAGGATAGTGTCAGACTGGAAAATAGACCAAGTTAAGTAAAATATTAGATCTTCAAAATTCACACAGTTTTTCAGCACATACTTTGTGAAATATTATCATTTTTCTTAAAAATTTATAATAATATTTACTTGTTTGAAAACTTTTCAGGACACTTAGGAAATGCCCTTGTGGTCAACAAGGTTTCCTAGGATGGTGTCAGACTGGAAAAGAAACTCAATCAAGTAAAATATTTTCAAAAAAAAATACTTATGTCTTTCAAAACCAATATTCTTAATTTTGAAAAAAAAATATTTTCAAATGTATTGTTAAGTACTTAATTTCTCAAAAAATATACTTATATTTTTTCAAAAAGGGATTTAAATAATCTTTTAAAAGTACTTGCACTCCTTACAAATCATCTTTTCAAAGTACTTATATTTTAAACCTAGAGCATTTTTCAAATTTATGCAATTTTTTTAAAAACAAAATTGCACTAAGTATTTTCAAAACAAAAATTCAAAGTTTTTTATTGTTGATGCAAGTTTTTTTGATTCATGACAAAGGGGGAGAGAGTGCTTAAGTTAGAATTTGATTTCAGTTAGAAAATTTTTTACTCTCCCAAAACCTATACATTTTAGTTTTTCTATCCCAAGGATAGTAATTTAGCCCCTTAAACCAATCTAACTTAAGTTATTGTCAAACATCAAAAAGGGGGAGATTGTTGGTGCAAGTTACATCAATGATGTTCTCCTTTATGTGTTTTAATATTTGACAATGTACTTAAGTCAGTAATATGTTGAACAGACAAAGGGGAGCGAAGGAGAAGTAACCTAAGCCTGAGAAAAGTCCAAGTTAAGCTAGGCATGGAAACCCTAAAACCTAGCGAAGGGCTGCTAGGCTCTGGCGAAGGGCTGCCAGAACGAAAAAGACCTAGCGAAGGGCTGCTAGGCTCTGGCGAAGGGTTGCCAGAAAGAAAAGACCTAGCGAAGGGCTACTAGGCACCTGACGAAGGGTTGTCAGGGGAACAAGTCCTAGCGAAGGGCTGTTTGGCACCTGACGAAGGGCTGTCAGGGAAACAAGACCTAGCGAAGGGCTGCTAGGCACCAAGCGAAGGGATGCTTGGTATCCAAGACCTAGCGAAGGGCGGCTAGGCAAAAGTCCACCCGAAGGACCGGGCGGCAACCGTCTCCTGAAAGGAGTAGGTGAAAGGCGCTTTCTCGGGGGTAAGAGTTTGCGTCGGTTCGACCTAGGATTGCGTGTAAATCCGAAGTCCGAACCAAGTCCTTAAGGCTAACATTATATGTATCTATGCTTTGTGTTTGTGTATCTTGCAGGTATCAAGAAACGAAGACAAAGCAGGTAAACTAGGTTTGCAGGCCTTAAGGGGGGCGCCCCCATGCAACCGGGGCGCCCGGGGCGCCCCCAGGTAGTACTAAAACATGTAGTTTCGTGAAGCAGTCAAAACAGGTGTCAACCGGGGTGCCCGGAGCATCCGGGGCGCCCCCAGGTAACACTAATAGGCATGTACGGTGATGTATGCAGAACAGGTGTCAACCGGGGCGCCCGGAGCGTCCGGGGCGCCCTAATTAGTAGCTGTTTTGCTGTTTCGAAGCCAGAACACAGGATAAGCCTCCACGGGGGCACCCGGAGAATCCGGGGTGCCCTGGTCAACGATCTTATTACCTGCTGCGAGGTAGGAGCAAGGATAAGAGTTGACCGAGTCTTCCGGGGCGCCCCCAGCGACCAGGGCGCCCCCAGGAGGGCTATAAAAGGGGCTTCGACCCCTCTTCTTCCAACACACTTCCTAACTGCGATTCTATTCATTCCGACCGATGACAACGCGCTAAAGACGAGGCTCTGCAACCGGGAGGCTCCAGGAGGAAGTGCGCGGCACTTCGGAGGTCCAGATCGGCCGAGCTTCACATTTTTGCTTGGTTTGCAATTAATTACAGTATTTATTTTTCTTTATTATTGCTTGTAATATTGCACTGTAAGTCGGGTTTCTCCGCCTCCGGAAATTCCGGAAAGGAGACTATTAGTGGACTCAACGCCGAGTACATAGGCCTTGGACGTACTGACCCTGGGGGGTTGGGAACCAAGTAAATAAACCTGCCGTGTCTCCTGTTTTGCTTTCTTTTATTTTATTTTTATGTTTCCGCTGCACTAACGCTCTGAGTCCAGAAGTCTTACGAAATATTTACGAAAGTTTTCACGATCGATATTCACCTCCCCCTCTATCGACGGCACCGGTCCTATATAGAGTACTTAGTAAAATTTTTTTTTAAAAAAATTTAAAGCTAAAGTACTTTAGCAGAATTTGAAAGTTTGGAAATAGATTTTGAAGCTAGAGTACTTAGCAATATTTTGAAAGTTTGGAAACAGATTTTGAAGCTAGAGTAGTTAGCAATATTTTGAAAGTTTGGAAACAGATTTTGAAGCTAGAGTACTTAGCAATATTTTGACAGTTTGAAAATAAATCTTAGCAACATTTTGAAAGCTTTAATAATGAAACATTTTGAATAAAGGAAAAATTTAGAAAAATTAATTTTAAAGGAAAAATTTAGAAAAATTAAATTAATTTTCTCTTTCCTATCTCTATCTCTCCCCCTTTGCCATATATCAAAACAGATAAATATAGCATTAAAATTGAATAAGAATTTGCTGTACTGAACCAATTCATAATTAGATTTACACTAGATTAATCAATCAATTAATTACACTAAATCAATCAATTATCTCTGTAGGGACCTGTCTAACCCTAATTAGCTACTCACTAACTGTTATAAATAGTAGTTTTTGCTAGGGTTAGTCAAGTTAAGTGTTTCTGTTCAAGTTAGATTTTCTAAGCTTGACACTTAACTTGATTGCTATGTATATTGTATTTAATGCCCCAATTACTGCAGATGCACTGACTTAAAGCATCTTGAATTAAGGCAAAGACCTAAGCATCTCAACCCTTTCTAGGTTGTCAGTCAAAAGTACCCTAAGGTGCTTGTGAGATGCTGGCTTTTAAGTCTATAGGTGCATGCAGTTCTAGGGTTAGGGCCTAGGCTAACTCTATTTTCGAAAAAGCTCTAAATTTTTAAAGGGGTTTTTTTGCAATAAAACTAAGTAAAAAAAAGTGAAAACTGATTTTGAAATCAAGTAACGCAGTTTTTCAAAATCTATTTTTAGAAAACTGATTTTTGAAATCAAGTAGAGCAGTAAGAAATTTGAGATACTCTATTCTACAAAGCACAATCCTAACTGCAAAAAGAACAAGTACGCATAAACTGGTCAACAGAAAATAAAGCAGATAATCAAGGTTCAAATACAGTCAAACAGTCAAACCCAAGTCAACCCTACTGAGTAGAGGCAGTCAAATAGGTACAGTACTAAGTGAATCTAAGACGAAGGACCGGGATGATCGGAGGAGCCTGGCTGCCAGGATCGAAATAGGGTCATCATCTCATTATACTCTGCCTCTCTGGCCTCCCTCTCGGCTCGAAGGGTGCTCATGTAACTGTTGTAGTAGCCCAGATTTGTCTCCATTTCTTCAGCGTGATTGGCCTCCACTTCCTCTCGGAGGCTCTGTACGCTGGTCTCTAGCTGAGTCACTCGATCGTAAAGTGTCGGTGGAGCGGGCTCATCTATGTGCGCTCGGGCTGCTGTTGCTAGATCTCCGATGTCGACTTCAACCTCCTCGTCTGAGTCGACTGGTGCTCCGGCCTGCTGTCGTCGCCAACTAAGAACCCCGGTGGCCGACACCTCTAGACCCGCTAAGGAGAAGTTCCTAAATCCGATTTCGTCAAAGTCGGTCATAGTGGTTATTTCACCCAAGGTTACGTCACGACCGTGGTGATGAAGGAGGGACGTGATGATGTGGCAGTATGGTGTGCGTACTCGTCCCTGGGTCGTGACTCTGGACGCATGCAGAATGGTATGAAACATATGGAGTCCAATGTCTATGTCAAGGTGGTGGACTAGGGCATAAAGAAGGAAAGCATGAAAGGGTCTCATAGTCCCTAGGTCTCGGGTAGAGAGTGGTAGGATGCAGCGGACCAGAACTCTATACAAGGCATAGTTCTGGGCCTGAAGTTCAACAGCTAGGAAGCGTCTGTTTGCGGGGAGGTCTGCCCTAAAGAAATAGGAGTGAATGATGTCTAGGGTAATATCTGAGTAGGGGGGATCAAATGGGGGGTTCCTAGGAGGATAACAGCAGAATGTGGACTGTGAGGGTCGTAGTCCTAGGAAGCGGTTTAACAGAGTAGGGGTGATGGTTAAAGGAATCCCTTGGACAGTGGTGTGAAACATAAGATTATCTTGTCGAATAATATTATTGTAAAACTCTGCACATAGGGTTTCATTTATGGTATGTGTGCAGAAGACAAGATTATCCAATTGATAGAAATTGATGATGTTCATGGTGACAGGACATGATTGGGTAAAAAAGTGCCTATTGAGATAACTCGTTTTAATAGGCTTGTAGATTGTTTGTGCGAACCTATTACATAACTCTAGGTTAGGAAATCTAGGGTCGGGACTAGGTTGGGCACCGGGGTTGGCCGGGTTCGGTCGGCGTCTTCGAAGTTAAAGGAGTTAAAGAAAAGAATAAAGATATTGCATGAAGTAAATTTGAATGCAATAAAAATAATTAATCATACCGGACGGTGATAAGTGTCATTTTGTTGATCATTTTATATGTTTAAATCCGTGTTTGACCTATATTTTACTTGTGTAATTGTGGATTTGGCCTAGGTTTTAGGATTTACACCCTTTTTGGACCTAATTATAAATCTTGCTATATTTGGGTTGTTTTGTCACTAAATTTTTGATCTACTTTTGTAGGCTTGGAAGGATTATGGACCTAGGTCATGTTGGGTCAAGGTTGAGTCAAAAGTGGACTGGATCAAGTAATCAAGCTCCGATTCATTTGGACCGTCCGATGCAAGAACGGTTAGATCTAGACCATCTGAGAACTTTTGATCAATCCGAGCTGGGGTTAAGTCTAATCAAGTGATCAGATCATGATCTGAGAGTTTCAGCCCAATCAGAGATCATCTAGCCGTTGGATCACGATCAGAGTGATCTAGACCATCCATTTCAAACATCAGCTTGATCTGAACCATCCGCTACAGATCTGGAAGATCCGAGATACCAAGATGATGATCTTGACCTCTGATCAAGATCTGGAAAATTTGAATTAAATCGGACGAAGATCAACCGTTGGATGAAGCGGATTCAATCTCAGCCGTCCACTGCTTAACCATTTAAACTGCTTCAGCCCTGTTTTCAGATCTGTCGCGTCTTCTCCGCAGCTCGGTCTTTCTTCGTTTCTTCAGCGTTCTTCGCGAGTTCTTCATCTGGAGGCGTGACCACTTCAACTCGAGCTCATCCTTGAGTGACAGCAAGGATTCGGATTGATTTCTTAGCTTAATTTCGTTTCTTAGCTGCAATTTCATTTGTGCCATTTCGTTTCTGTAATTTGTATCAGATAATCGTTTTCTTGTATGGATCATTTCATTCTCAATTCGAGGCTAATCCTTGAGTGACAGCAAGGACTCGTGAGCTGAGATGAGGGATTGAGGCTTAGATTTAATCGCATTTTTCTGTTCTTTAGCTGTAATTTCAGTTTCAATTGTCTTTCATTCTGTTTTTCGTAGCTGCTGTAGTTTCTGAGTTTTGTACCAGTTCTAGTGGATCATTTCTTGTATTTGATAGCTTTTCAAATCTGCAAATTCGTTAGCTAAGTGTTTGTGAAGTGAACAATGGCATTTAATTCAGTTTGTTAGTTTCAAATCAATTCTGAATTTGAAATCATTTCTGCAATGCTGTTTTAACTGTTGCGTATCAGTCCTTATTACTTTGTATCACTTTTTCTTTTGAGATTTCAATTGGAAATTAGCAACAATTAGTACTACGATATCTTCCATTAGATCTTAGATTTGAATCCTTGAATCTGAGTTTGTTTGTTTGATTTGCAATAAGCTGCAATTTATTTCTGCATTTAGAATTCTGTTTTCTGGGAATGTTCTCTGCAATTATGAATTAAAGTTTCAATCAGTTGTATCTGAATTCGTAGCTTCATTTCTGTAATTCTGAGTTCATCATTCTTTCGTATATTAGATTTAATGAATTGTTTTCAGTAGTTCGATTTATCTCACATAAAAATCTGCTGTTTTGTCTCAATGCTGCAGGTTTGTTAATTCTGATTTCTGTGTATCAACTTTGTGTCTGCTAGTTTCAGTAATCAATTCTGAATAGAGCATCCATAAACCTAGTTTTCAAAATTGCATTTCACCTGTTAATTCTATTTGTTAATCAATTCTGAGCATCCATAAAAGGTTTTGATCTCATAATCTGCAGTAGTTCTTAGCTGAATTGTATCAGCTCTCAAAATTCTGCAAGTTCAGTTTTGTTTCAGAAATTTCAGCTATGAGTTTATGTGTTTGTGTCAAAGGAACATGAGTTTTACTTAAGCGTACTGAAAAACAGTTGGATAAAAAAAACAGTTTGAGAAAAACAAAAAGAAGCAAGTTGGTATCCAATTGAGTTTTGGCACCATGAAGTAGTGAAGATATTCTCAACCGAATCAGAGCTTTATTCCATATCATTCTGATCGCAGTGGAGAAAAGGGAGAAACAGAAAAAAAAAACAGAAAAGAAAAGAGAAGAAACAAGTTGGCACATAAGATGGAAAGTTGGCACAAAGGAGTTGATGAGGCTTTTCCATAAAAATTTTGAAAGGGCAATACCAAAAGCTCTTTCTACCACACTTTGGATTTCATTATATGTGCTGAAAGGAGGGCAAAAATGCATCAAGAATATCCTTGAACATCCAAGTCTTCCATTCCATCAAATTTGCTATTTTCATGTCTTCTATTTCAATTTTTACCATCTTCTATATCTTTCACTTTTGAATAAACTTTTATAGATGTTGATTCTAATCTTGGATAATGGTAGAGAGTAGATAATAAGCAAGCCTATGGAAGTGCAAGAAGCATGTGTGTATGAGTGAGCTCCATTTTCATCATGTACTTAGCACTTAGGAAGAGAGCCACTAAGAGTTTCCCTTGAGAGGCTTAGAGAGTGAAATTCATCTCAATGAGTCATGAAGGTTGAATTTGTTAAGTTGTTGATTTAAGGACAAGATACTAGTCTATTGAGCTTAGATTTTTGAGAATTAACAACCCTAGGTAATTTCTTTTCAATTGCTTCTACTCATGTTTGGAAATAAACTAGGGGATACATATTTAGTACTTTTCGCGAGACGCTCAAGCTTAAGTGTGGGGGAGTTGATAAGTGTCATTTTGTTGATCATTTTATATGTTTAAATCCGTGTTTGACCTATATTTTACTTGTGTAATTGTGGATTTGGCCTAGGTTTTAGGATTTACACCCTTTTTGGACCTAATTGTAAATCTTGCTATATTTGGGTTGTTTTGTCACTAAATTTTTGATCTACTTTTGTAGGCTTGGAAGGATTATGGACCTAGGTCATGTTGGGTCAAGGTTGAGTCAAAAGTGGACTGGATCAAGTAATCAAGCTCCGATTCATTTGGATCGTCCGATGCAAGAACGGTTAGATCTAGACCATCTGAGAACTTTTGATCAATCCGAGCTGGGGTTAAGTCTAATCAAGTGATGTTCATGGTGACAGGACATGATTGGGTAAAAAAGTGTCTATTGAGATAACTCGTTTTAATAGGCTTGTAGATTGTTTGTGCGAACCTATTACATAACTCTAGGTTAGGAAATCTAGGGTCGGGACTAGGTTGGGCACCGGGGTTGGCCGGGTTCGGTCGACGTCTTCGAAGTTAAAGGAGTTAAAGAAAAGAATAAAGATATTGCATGAAGTAAATTTGAATGCAATAAAAATAATTAATCATACCGGACGGCTCGGGGAGGCATGGTCGAGGAAGAGGACTTGCAAGGTCTTCTTTGAAGAATAAGAAGTGGAGAAGAAGGTTGATTTTGGTGTGGGAAGTGAATGAGGTTCGGGTGCCTTTTATAGGCAGACCCATGGGGGCGCCCGGGAGCTTCTGGGCGCCCTCGTCAGGGCTACTGCCAAAGGCAGTGCGAAGGACTGGTTGGGGGCGCCCGAGACAGTTCGGGCGCCCTCAACAGAGAGCTTTGCAGCTTTTTGCTGCGTTGGATGTGATGGGGGCGCCCGCGTGGTTTCGAGCGCCCTGGTCAAAAGCACTAGCAGCTTTTTGACTAGGGAGTAGAGAAAAGTATGGGAGGGGGCGCCCGCGTGGTTCCGAGCGCCCCGAATAGGGTAGGTAGAGTCAAATTTTTTGTCTTGTCTTCTTTTGACCATGGTTTGAATTGAATTGACGGTTTTGACTGTGGTTTGACTGCGTTAATCATGTTTTGACCTCGTTTACCTTGGTTTGACCATGTTTTGACTGCTTTGACCATGGTTTGACAAATACAAGATTATCTCATCAGAATTTTCAATTGAGTCTTAATCCTACTGTCTCACCCAAATCTAGGGTTTTCAATCACGTTAACCTTATAGGTTTTGTGAGACAGGTTTTGATAGTTAAAATTATTTTGAAAGTTTTGATTAATTTAAAAAAAACAATTAAAATTTTTTTTTAAAACCTTAATTAATTTTGAAATTTTTGAAAAGATGTTAAAATCTACACTTAGCTGAAATTTTGTGTTAGATTCGAATTTGACAAAAATTAATTTGAATTTGAATTTCTAAAATTGGCTTCCAGGTCTTGGCGAGGCACTAGGCCTTCTTTGGCCGAAGCCTTATGGGATCATCCACCCTTTCCTTGACAAAGCCTTTTAAAGAAATTTCATTTTCAAATTATTCTTTGAAAAATTTCTGGTCTAACTAGTTTGGATTTTGGATCGGTAGCTTCGGCTGGTTTCACCAGTCTAAAGAGACCAAGTAAACTTGATCTTATTAGAATTGGTTTCCCCAACGCACTATCATCTCACCTCCACCCAATACTATGTTTTCAAGTTTCAGTTAAGTTTGTTTGGTCCTTAAATTAGCCTAAGTCTAAGCATGGTAATTTGCAGAAATTAAATAAACAGGCAAACAATCAAACAATTTAAATCAATAATAACAAGTTTATCTAATAATGAAAATTGTTTTCAGTTTGCCTCCCCCTGGACTAAAGCCACGGTGATGGTTGGGCAAGATGTGAATCTTGTCCTTGGGGATCCAATACTGATTTGATCCAGTCGGTTTGTTCAGATATAGTTTGGGTACCCATGCCAGAATTTTACCTCTGGACTGATTCAGTACAGCAAGGTATGATCTTTGCGGAGATTTGGTTCTATAGCCCAATCCGGATCGATTTAGAACAGATTTCTGTTTTCCAAGGATCATGTCAAGACCTTTGGAACCAGATGTAAATCGTTCTAGTGCTGATCTAAGATCCTTAACCTGAGTTTTCAGGGAGGAGTTTTCCTTTTCAAGTTTTTCAACTTGAGTAGGAGTTCCTTCCTGAACCTTCTCGGTTAAGGGTTTAGAGTCAGCTCCCTCTTTCAGGAGTTTTACTTCCTGTCGGAGGGATTCGACTCGGAGTTTGGCTTTAGCCAAGTCTCGAGAAAGAAATGAAATCAACTCACTTAATTGCAATCTATTAAAACCAGTTATCTTTATTTCTCCGTCTTCTGTGAAGGTCAGCTCGCCGTCCTCTTATTCTGATTCTGACTCGACTTTTTCTGAGGCGGTCAGAGCTAGGAGATTGGACTGAGGCGCCTCTTCTTCTTCTTCTGAGGAAGACTCGTCCCAGGTTGCTTGTAGCGCCTTCTTTCTTCTCGTCTTCTTGGACTCTTTCAGATTTGGACACTCTGTTTTGTAGTGGCCCTTTTTCTTGCACTCGTAGCAGGTCACATTAGGCTTGTTCGCGGGTTCAGTTGGTTCATCTTTTCTTCGGCCGGTTTTCCTTTTGTTGGTTCGGTTCTTCAGCTCCTTGTTGTAGTTTCGAGCGAGCCGGACCAGCTTAGTTTGTTCTCCTTCTTCGTCTTCTGAATCTGAGTCAGAGTTAGACTCGGGTTCAGGTTCAGGCTTCTTCTTCGTTGTCCTTCCAATTTTACCTGCAATGAAAGCAATACCTTTCTCGACCATATTTGAGTTAGTTTGTCCGTGTAGTTCTAGTTCGGAAAACAATTCATCCAATTTTATTTTAGAAAGATCTCTAGAGACCTTGTATGCATCTACCATAGATGCCCACAAGGTGTTTCTAGGAAAGGCGTTTAGAACATACCTTATTAGGTCATGGTTTTCAACCTTGTGACCTATTGTGTGAAGACCGTTCATTACCTCCTGGATTCGTGCGTGGAGCTGGGCTGCTGTTTCGTTGTCGGCCATCTTAATAGTGTAGAGTTTATTCAGTAGCAGATCCCTTTTGCTGATCCTGGTGTCCGAAGTCCCTTCGTGCAGCTCGATTAGTTCTGTCCATAGCTCTTTTGCACTGTTGAAGGGGCCCACTCGGTTCAGCTCTTCCTTTGTCAGCCCGCATTGTAGGGTTTGCGTTGCTTTTGCGTCGGCTTCTATCTTGCGCTTTAGAGTGTTGTCCCACTCCGAGTAGCTTTGTGGAAGTCCTTCCGCATTTCGGGGGATCTCCAGACCGGACTGGATAATGATCCACATGTCCACCTGAGTTTTCAGGTGGACCTCCATGCGACTTTTCCAGTAGGAAAAGTCTTCTCCACTGAAGAGTGGAGGTCTAGCGGTGCTGAATCCCTCTTGCATAGACATTTGTTCTGTAAAAGGAAACTTACAAACAAAGGTGTTCCAAGACTTGGTATTCGATTAGCAGTGCGGGATAAAGATAATAAAAAAAATTAATTAAATTCGAAAAGAAAAAAAAAATCCGAAAAATAATTTCAAACTAGTGGTTGCACCAAGTTTGAAAACCCCGCTCTGATACCACTTGTTGGATCGTGAAAACCGATAGAGGGGGAGGTGAATATCGGAAATCGTTCTTTTTCGGAAAACTAAGAGTAAGTGCACAGCGGAAATAAAAATAAGAGACACAGCACAAAGACATAGTGGTTTTTTACTTGGTTCGGAGCTTGTGTCGACTCCTACTCCAAGGCCCACGGTCGTTGACTGTTTACTTTGGGCAATTCTATATTCGCGCAAATAGGTTACACAATTTAATTACAAAATGAGTGCAATAAAATATAATAAATTAAGTACGCTCTTCTTTACCGACGTCCGGAGTAGGTCGACTCTTTCGGGGCAGCGGGACGTCGTCGGCTTGAGGTGAAGCGTTTCTGGAGCAAGGCACGAGCGTAGAAGAGCTTTGAGGCGTTGAGAGAATTGATTGTGGAAGCCTGGGGTCGAGGGCCCTTTATATAGGGCTAGGGGGCGCCCGGGACGTCAGGGGCGCCCCCCACGTGGCCTTTGATCCGCACAGATCTCGGTCAGCATCTATCCTCTGGATCCGCTTTGACTGGGGCGGCCGAAGCGCTCATGACGCCCGCATTGACCGGGTCAAAGTTCTATCTTCTTGGCTTCGATGGCTTCTTAGTTCGAAGTAAGCGCATGGGGGCGCCCGGGAGCAGCGGGGGCGCCCGGGAGCACGGGGGCACCCCGCCCAGCAGCTTTTCGAACCCTTCTTCTTTTGATGTGTTTTGTATGTACCTTGGGGGCGCCCGGGACACTCCGGGCGCCCTACTCAGCCTTTGCCTCTCTCCTTTGAGGCTTTCTGAGCTGCAGACACATGTTCCTTCGGTCCTGCATCCAGGGTTAGTCCAAAACACAATGCAATAAAATATTTATTTGTTCATACAGCCTTAGCTGTCTTGGTTCTGACTTTGGTCTCCAAAATGGAGTCCTAGGTCGAACCGACGCCTACTGTTCCCTCGACGGGGAACACGTCCTCACCTACTCCTCTCGGGAGAATTTACCTGATGCCAACCGTTCCTTTGGTTGGACTTTTGCCTGACGGTCCTTTGTCAGGTCTTGTAAACTGGCAGTCCTTCGCCAGTTGCCTAGCAGTCCTTCGCTAGGGCTTCGTTGCTGGCAGTCCTTCGCCAGTGCCTAGCAGTCCTTCGCTAGGGCTTGATGCTGGCAGTCCTTCGCCAGTTGCCTAGCAATCCTTCGCTAGGGCTTTGTTGCTGCAGTCCTTCGCCAGTGCCTAGCAGTCCTTCGCTAGGGCTTGATGCTGGCAGTCCTTCGCCAGTTGCCTAGCAATCCTTCGCTAGGGCTTTTCCTGCACACTTGATTAACTTGTTAGAAAACAAGAAAGACTTAACTTTTGACCTATGTTGCCATTATCAAAACACAGGTTTGACTTAGGTGCATTTCTGCACCAACATACTCTACTCCTTTTTTTTCCAAACTGCTTTATTACTTGATTTTAAAATCAGCTCCTGCTTAATTTTAAAAAAATCATTTTCCTTATACATTTTAAATAATTTTTCGACTTAGTTTTTAAA